>JAMFTM010000164.1:0-100708 GCA_023522825.1 Diaporthe ampelina
CCGAGGCATCACGGCCGTCTTCCGGGTGTTCGCCCACATCCCGAGACTGTTCCTTGGGTAAGTTGACTTGCAGGTTGACCTGGCCTGTTGCACTTGTCGGAAATGTATTCATAACAGACACATGTCCTAGTGACCAGCCGTGCCCTCCCCTGGCTGTCTGTGTGGGCTGTCAAATGACTGAAAGTCCGAAGAGCCCCGCCCAGCGGGACGAAATAAGGAAAATCATATGCTGATGTGGTACCAGCTCTCTGGCTCAAGATGGGTACGAGAAAGTGGGTATCTGAATAACCCCCGAGTCTAGGCAGGATGTGCGTGCACTGCTTGACCGTGTGCCGGACTCCGGTGCGGTGGAACGGAAGTTGGACAAGCACACGGCTCCCCCGTAGGGCGCACTTGTTACATCATAGGTATGCAAAGTTATTAAACATGGACGTGAAGATGGTGGTTCCTCGTGTCTCGCAATGTCTTGGACGACATGTTCAAGCAGCTCGCCAGCAGAGGCCCGCAAAGCCACACAGCCAGCGAATCCAAATAGGATGCAGATGCGGGTCGACAGACCATGTGGATTAAAACTTTCTTGAGTCGTGCAGGCGGCGCCTTCTCCAGCTGCCGGCAACGGCAAATTCGACAGGACGGGCGCCTGTCGTT
Organism: Diaporthe ampelina; assembly: GCA_023522825.1. Lineage (NCBI taxonomy): Eukaryota > Fungi > Ascomycota > Sordariomycetes > Diaporthales > Diaporthaceae > Diaporthe > Diaporthe ampelina. Next base: position 649 of record JAMFTM010000164.1, read on the forward strand.
GTTTTGCATGCGACCAGTCGCACAGCATTTGTCGGAATTTGCCAACGCGACTGGCGATCCGGGCTGATCCCAATCACCAACTCAGCTTAGCAGCTTAGGTGGAAATGATGAAATGCCAAAAAGCACAAAACCACCGGCATGTGCCACTCTCTTTGCCTCCCACATAGAACCGTCATCCTGGCCCGTCCCTGGCTTCAATGCCTTGTACGAGTGACAACCTTGGAAGTCTATTACTCGTGCTGACGGATTTCGACCACGCGTCTAGACCGTCGAGTCGACTGCCCATCTTCCACAGAACCGAATCCTTCCTTCAGCCCAGCCAATTTGCAGATAAACGAGCCGCACGGGCGGCGAATCAAGCCGGCGCTTATTGTCTAGGGAGGGTTGCAGCGATCTCCAGGCCCGCAAGAGCTGTGCGACCAGCTCTTGAGCTTACTCACACGCTAAAGCAAGCCCGACGTTCTCGCCAAGCCGACGACAGGGAATCAGAGGTGGCTGGACGAAAAGCTGGAGTGAGAGGGAGCCAGCACTAGCACGGCGTAGGGCAACGCATAACCGGTACAGCTCAAGCATGGCTGCGATTAAGACGGACCCTGAGCCCAACCCCGGTCCTAATGGTCCTATTAATCAGGCGCCAGCCAAGCAGCAGGATCTGGAGCAGCAGCAGCAGGATGAGAACCAGGACCAGGACCCGGGACAGGGCTTGGATGTCCCGACGCCCACTGCAAACCCCTCCGCAGGCCGCCGACTTAGTGGCGCCTCTGATATTTCCGTCTCCAACATCTCCACAACATCCTCGGGCAACGAGAAGTGGCTGTCTCCCTTGGACAGATTATCACTGCAGCCGGCCGAGAATGCTGCCATCAACATCAGTGCAGGCCGGGCCTTGAAGTTTGAGACCATGGATGACGACGGCGTCGACCTGAGTTCCCTCAAGGCGGGGGCCGCCGGCCGCCCGGGACAGGGTCCGGATCAAATCTATCACCAGCAGAATGCTTCCACAACTCGCATGCCCTTCCACGGCGACGAGTCCTTTCCCGGCACGCCACAGTTGTACACGCCCGAACCCTACAACGGTCAGTATGCAGGCGCACAGCGGGACTCCCAGGCAGACCTGCTCCTCGACTCCCAGCGGAACCGGCATTCGTCCCGCTCAGTCTCGTTCGGACCGTCGACCACTTTCATGTATCCCGGCGGCGGCAAACCGCCCCCAAGCCGCGGCAGCAGCCTGCGACCCCGATCATGCACGCCGAGATGGCAGAACTCATTCGGCATGTACATATGCTTCATCTTTGGCGTCCTCTGCGCCGTCGGCCACCACATCTTCTACGCCTCGCTTGACGGCGAGCCCGCCGAGAACCAGACCGAAATGCTGCGATACGGGACCTTCCTCGCCTTCGCAGCAAAGGCTGGCTTCAGCGCCGCTGCTATTTCGGCCTTCAAGCAGCGCATATGGGTCACAGTCCGCTCGAGATTCATGAGCATCTCCGCACTCGACTCCATGTTTGCAGCGGCCGAGGACCTGACCGCCCTGTTCAACCGGGAGTTCATCAGGGACGCAAGGGCCGCTTTCGCTCTGGTCTTGTTTGCGTGGACAACTCCTTTGGTGGTCATTCTGACTGCGAACACGCTATTAGTAGAGCCACGGACGATAGTTAGCAACACGACGTGTCCCTCGGTACGCACCTTGAACTTCACCTTTGAGGACATCAACGACTGGAGGAAACCCACGCGGATAGACGGTTTATTTGAGATTCCTACCTCAATATGGAACACCACGAAGCGGCAGGACCAGGAGGATGATGACTGGTTTGACTACTACACCGGCCCAAGCCCCAACTTCCAGCAGACAGCGACCCTGGGCGCCTTCCTTCAAGAAGTTGTTGCGCGGAAGAATGCATCCTTCGAGGTGTGCACCTCGGGATGGAACTGCACCTTCGATGTCGAATTCACTGCGCCCGGCTACGACTGCACCGAGGTAGCAAGCGGAGTAGGCTCCACGCCGGTCAACCTCACACAGGAGACCGGCCAAGCTGAGCCGCCCTTCGGCACCGACATTCTCCTCCCCCAGGGTCAATACAGCTACTATGCGTATGCCACCGGCGGCGAATACTCGACCACTCAACTGAAGAACGTTGGTGTGGCTGGGATCCCGAACATACCCAGCTCTGAGTTACCACCACACTTCGGTGCTCTTAGAACAGAACCCGTCATCTGGATCGGATATGTTGTGCTCAACACACCGGGAGACATCCAGCCTAACCGATCTGATCCGGGATGGCAAGATGCTTTCACGCCCAAGATATTCGCCTGTGAGCACCGTGAAACAAACTACGTCGCCACGTTCAACTACACCGATGGGGCCCAGTCAGCCAGGATGAGCAGCCGCAAATTCGGTGCGCCCATCATCAACACCACTTTTATTCCCAGTATAGAGGCAAACGATGGAACTGATGACAACATCACCGCGATACCCGAGGAAAACTACATCTATCCCACCGATACGGCCCGATATCGACGGGTCGCCGCGTACCATTCAATCGGATACATGTTGCGAAAGTTTGTGAATGGCACGGTCGAAGTTGAAGATACGCTCATTAATCCGATCCAGAACACGGAGGCCATTCAGACGAAATTACTGGACCCACGCAACAACTACTTCCCCTACCCAGAACTCATGCCCATGGTACAGGGCTTGTACGAAGACCTCATCCTGTCCATGTTCAGCAACCCACAATTCGTCGAGGTCGTGTGGGCCTCGCGGCCTTCTGAGCAGTCAGGGACCCTCTACAAAGGTGGAATCAAGACATCGTCCGGCGTGCAGACCGGCACGGGCGACGAATCAGACTACAACTACAACTGCACGCGGACCCGCACCGGCAACGCATACGCCTACCACAAGCGGGACCTGTGGATAGTGTACAGCATTGCAGTCGCGCTCACGCTCATCTGTGTGGTGGTTGGCAGCCTGGCAGTCCGCGAGAACGGAGGCGTCACTAGAAACACTCACTTCTCGTCCGTCGTCGCGGCCACAAGAGGCCCCGCGCTCGAGAAGGTTGCATGGATGGGGCCGTTACAGGACCGGGGCGATGTCCCCAAGGACGTGAAGAAGCTCAGGCTCGGGTATGGTATCATGAATGATAGCAAGGTCGGGACCCTGAGCCCGGCGTCGCCGCCCCCGGAGATCGGGCCGGATCCTAATCTCATGGGCGTAGAGGGCGGGGGCTATGGCGAACGTGTTGTCCCTGAGGAGCGATCGAGTCCAGGCTACTTTCGGAGAAGGAGGGCCTACTCCACTGAGATGAGGTGCGGGTTTGGCCTCAAAGGCGACGTGGACCAGAGGCACCGGGAGGGGAGTTTGTTTCACCGGTAGACGGGATGGAAGGCATGTCTAGATGGTTCAAGGCGTACAGGGAGTCGTGGGCATGCGTGCTCTGAGATAACTTAGCTTGGATAAGGGGCGGGGTTGTGGCTTTTTGAATGATACCATCAGCGCTATTCTAGTATGATATATATATCTCTAATGCAATTTACACCGCACGATCATCGTCAGGCTTTGCGCCCGGTGTAAGAACTCCATTGTCCTCCTGCCCAGAGTTTTCAGCCAACGCCTCCCTCTCCTCAACCCTCAACTGGCTCTCCGCCTTTCCGGTATTAACGAAACAAAACAGCACCATAGAGGCGGCGGCACAGCCCGTGCTGAACCAAAACGCAGCCTTATAGCTGACCATGGTGCCCCTGTACTCGTAGCTCGCGGCCACAACGTCCGAGATGCCCAGGAACAGACTGATGGGTAGGAACAAGATGCTGTAGATGAGCGCACCCGCGGCGCCTTGGTCCTTGTGGGGCACGTTGGTTGTGATGAAGACGTTGCTGACGTTGAAAATAATGTCAACCCCAATAGTAGCGCCAATCATGGCCGGCAGCACCCAAGCCCAATAGGTGCCGCCCTCTGGGATTAACGCGAACAGTAGTACGCTAATGATGCTTCCTGCCCCTGCGATAATCAGGAGCACGCGGCCTGGGAGGAGGTGGAGTGTTAGGCCCCCTACTGTCGCAAGGATTATTCCTCCTACTGCCATTCTATGTTGTTTGAAGTCAGCTACGGGTGAACAGGAGGCTAGATACCATGAAAGACACTCACGGTATGAATGCCAAAGCCGTTGAAAGAACGCTGTAGTCCATGACTGTGTAGAGACTTGAATTTGGTGGTTAGCGGGCTGGCCGAGAGAGAAAGGGACGAATCGCACTTACTAGAAACTAGCGTAGTACATAAAGATACCAAAATTTCCGTATCCAAAAGTGAGGCCGATGAGAATGGTCTTGAAGTATTTCGGATGGAACAGGCTCTTTGGAAGCAGAGGCTGTTCGGCAACCGAACCCTCAACGATAATAGCCACGATCAGCAACAAGATACCTGCGACGAAAGTCCCAATGACATAGTTTGTCCCCCATCCGTTGGGCGCATGGGCGCCGTCCGTAACCGCAAACACGATTAAGATGAGCGCAGGGACCGTGGTGAGGACGCCCCACCAGTCCATCTTGACACCGGGGGTCGAGAGGCCGCCCCGCGGGATGCTGAAGAACGCGGCGGCGGCGCAGAGGCTCGTGACAATCGCGGCGAGCCAGAAGTACCACCTCCAAGAGAGGTACTCACCCGATATGCCGCCTATGATGACGCCGAAGAAGAAGCCCAGCGGTGAGAAAGCGCCGTATAGGCTGAAGATGAGGTTCTTCCTTGGGCCAGGGCGGTAGATCTTGCCCATAATCATGATCCCCGTGGGCAGGAATGCGGCGGGGCCGAGGCCCTGGAGTGCCCGGGCTGCGATGAGCATTTCATAGTTGACGCTGAAACCTGCGATGAGGGTCCAGACGACGAACCAGGCCAGCCCCGATGTGAACACGACAAAACCGCCGTAGATGTCAGCTACCCTTCCCAGGGGGAGGAGTAGTGCGCCCAGTATCAAGGTGAAGACGCTGGCTGGCCATATCTGAGCGCCGAGAGGGATGTCGAGTTCTTTCGAGACGGTTGGGAGGAGGATGTTGAAGCCGGAGACGAAGTATTCCTGCCATGGTATATCGTATTAGAATCACGCCAGTTTTAGCCGGGTAGTCCAGATGTGGTGGCGCTGGTAGTAAACTGACCGACATCAACATCGAAACTAGCATAGATGTGCAAAACATGATTTCAGAGAAGGCTGTCTTGAAAGTCTCAGGCCGTTGGCGTCCCAGACGCTCCAAATCCGCCTTTTGCAACGTCATTGGGTCTTGCGTCGTGGGAGCGGCATCGCGTTCTGAGTCCTCGGGCGAGGTAGGCTTCTCGTGAAGAGTCATACTGTCAACTCGGACGAAGCTAGTATGGGTGATCCGTTGCACGTTCTACTGTGGTTGAAGTCTCGCCATTTTCCATCTGGTTCGGTCACCGGGACGGCACCAGCAACTTATACATCAAGGCGGGTCACGCAAAATGACTAATGAGACGAGTATATAGACAGCTGATAAGTCTCGATTTCCAATTATCTTTGAAATACACCGTGTAGAAAATTGTGGCCAAAGCCTTGGTAGTGACGGCTCATATGCAAGCGTTGCTCTTTTACTACCAATTCTGGCAAAGGTCGACGGACATGGGGCGTCATTCCAGAGTCAGGGCCATCACGGACCTCAAGGCTTGAAGGCATAGTCCATCGTCCGGCACAGTGGGTCCTCGATGGCGCTAATGCACGTCTTGTGTCTTGGCTACCTAATTCAGAATGGTGAGAAGCTTGTTACGTAGGGAAGTGCTGACAAAGAGAGGGAAGGCGTGGGCAATGACAAGTCGTGCTCAAACCTGAGATTCTTTGTGTCGACCAACGGCTCAGCCTCGACTTTCTACCATACAATCCACGAAGGAACTCCACAGTTTCCCCCACACGCAAGCCTTTATTCAGAAGCTTGGTCTGCTGCAGGGGAGAAGAATTGCACATACTATGTCTCGATCTTGTCTAATATCTACCCGAACATACCTAGCCTGCATGTGACACAGTGTACACGGTAAAAGTAGTCTACGTTATGATAGACTCGGTCCCGATTCGGCTAAACGCATCCCCGCCTTCGAAACCGTGCCACAACTGCCGTCGGAAGCGATTGAGATGTGACCGGTCCATCCCGGAATGTCAAAAGTGTGTCAGCAAAGGGGAGAATTGTCTGGGCTACGGAAACTTGCTCCGGTGGACGAACTCTGTGGCCGTCAGGGGCAATCTTGCGCACCAGATATCACAACACCAACGCCAATGCCGGTCCAGAGATGCCACCCTTTCACATGATGTTCTGCCAACGAGGCGGCAAAGGGTAGAGGCGGAGATCCAGCCTCTCCAGCTTCCCCTAATTGATCCTTTGCTGGTCAACCTCGGACCGCGACACCGGGAATATATCGGCCATTGTGAGTCGCACCAATCAGATATCTATGCAAAAATCAGCCTGGCAACTCCATTGTCTGACTCTCATCAAAAGTCGAGCGATCCGTCTGTAAAGACCTAGTCTCTTTCGACCACCAGGATCACTACAATCCGTTCCGTCAGATACTTTCCTTAGTAGACAGCTTCGACTATATCCGGGAAATAACGCTGGCAACATCTGCAGTCCACATGGTCGTCCTCCGGCGAAGCCACGGGCTCACCTATCAAAAGCAGCTCGTGGATGCTCTCACTGCCAAGGGTCACGCATACCGCCTCCTACGCCGCGCCCTTGACAACCTGGCTGCGGCTGACAAGCCGATCGCTATGGTGGCCGTCGTGTTCTTTATCAACTTCGACCTCATCGAGTCCGGGCGGGGCTCTTGGAAGACGCACATCGAGGCGGCTGGGAACCTCTTGAAGTCCATCCACGCCATGGAGATCAGGAAGCAAATACCGCCCAGCATCGCCAAGCTGGCGGACATCGTCGTGGCAGACTGCATCACGTACTACGTGCTTGGTTCGGCTTTCACCGGCTCTGGGGACACTGCCCTGTCCGCGTTCGAATCCATCGATATCATCTCCGTCTTGCAGAGGGCAGCGCCTTTCAGTTATGGCTGCTATCCGCCGATAATGCTCGAGATACTGTCAAAGGCCACGCATTTATCCCAGACAGATGCATGTATGGCTAGAGATCTGATAGATAAGCTTTGTGCGCTTGACTTCAGGGCTTGGGTGTATAGCATCCCGGATCTATCCCCCAAAGACGATCTCGAGGCGAGAGTGGAAATCGCGGAAGCTCACCGGGCGGCAACATGTTTGTACATTCTCCTCGCCGTACCGGACCTAGAACGCGATGCGATTTGTGGGCAGGGACTCACCGCGGAGGCCCAGACTCGCAAGGTGCTAAAGCACTTGGCGGCTGTGCCGAGTGAGCATGCCTTATCCAAGGGCCTGATATGGCCCACTTTCATGGTCGGCGCGCAGACGGACGACCCCGATGGACGGGAGTGGTGTCTGGGAAGGATGCAAAAGATATGGGTGGCCAGCCCCTTCATTTGTCCTTGGGGCTACATCGAGACTGCCATGACCATGATGCAGCGTGTGTGGGAGTCCAAAGACGCAAAGTCAAGACTCGACAGCGACATGGACACAAATTGGCTGCAGGACCTCAAGGGGTTCCCTGACCATGCTTTGATTGTGTGAAGCTGAATCGCCTGGTGTTTGGATGGCATGGAGATGGTGAGCCTTGGAGGTTTCATACAACTCGAATGTGGACTGCGCCAAAAGGCAGCCGGAATTGATCTGGCCAGCGGATCACTGCAGCTCGACAACCGATAGAGGGTAAATAGCACTTCACATGTTTTTGCCAATTCTATGGTCATGTGCTCCTAGAATTTCTGTGGCGACAGTACAATATAAACGCTCCCTATGGCATCTCTCGAGGACGTACGAGCACGCTCTCCATAACAATATACATTGAAAGTGACGGAGCCACTGTTTGAAAGTAATACCCAATCATGATTACCAACGGAATAACTCACGGCTTCTCAGTTTTCCCGTAATGGGTGATTTCTCAGGAGACTTGCTCAAAGGAGGCCTCCCCAGGTGAGGTTGCGTATTAGGTCATTAATTTCAAGTGAGTTCATTACAGTGAGAAATGCCTAGGTGCGCATTATGCATATGATGTGGCTGTGTAGTGGGCACCAGGCCAAAGCTCGTGCAGAACTATCCCCGAAGAAGCATCTCGGTCACTCAAGCAGGAGGCCATGGAGGGCCAGCTCCATTATGATGCTGATACTAGGTTTTTAGGTGCCACAGGGAGGATATGTACATAGTGAAACCCGAGTCAGGATTTCCAACGATGCGGTGAGCTTGTACGTCTCAAGCTACCATCACTCCAGTAAAGTGCCATGCGGGTGTGTGCAGTACTCCGGGCCCCATCCGGAGCAATTGCCGCCCCGAAAATACTGGGCGCCGTGGCACTGCTTCAAAGCACATATCGGTGGGTCCGTATAGTCAAGACGTTGATACACGCGTACTAAATCCGCGTGCAATTTTCGGCCCTCTGGGTCAACCCCACTCATCTCAGTCGAGTACAGACTGTCCCAGCTCGCGCTGTAGAAGAAACACAGAAAGTATATAGGGATGTTGTCAGATATCTGTGATACCTCGAAGATGTTGAACATGTTACACTTCGGGTAAGCGCCGTTGATGTAGGGAGGCTCGTTGACTCTGTTCTTGCTGTTGTACTCGGTGAGCGCATTGCATTGCTTCGCGCAGATTGCAGGATCATAACTGGGACCTGGCCCACTCGAGTTATACATCTCGCGATACACTGGTTCGAGGAAGGTCAGGTAGCCGTCAGTGGGCTCGATCATATCCACGTGAGGGAAAGTAGACCCTGCTTTAGCGCTGTTGTCGAAGAATATGTCAGCAAGCGTCTCAAATGAGCCAAAACATCATATTTATGGGGACAGACTCACTCGCCACGGGGGCCAAAAAAGCCCAGGTCGCTGAGGTTCTGGCGCGCGGCGTGCTTTAGATAGTAATTGGATCCAGCGACGAGGACCTTGAAGTCACACCTGTCCTCTCCCTGGTTCAAGGAAAGGTCTGAGTTGATTGACTGGCCCCATAGGACACATTTGATCAGCGTGGTGGAAGGAGGGTTGGGGCATCCTTTGTCGTAACTCGGGTCGACAACAGGGTCTCGCTCAAAGTCTAGAGACCCGATATCAGCCATCGACCGATGCTAGTTTGGGTACGCTAGACGCAACAGCCACGTACAAATATTGAACGAACTGCAATCTTCATTTCCATTGCATTCTTGAGCGCAAAGATCAGGGTCGTAGGTGTCCAGGTATTCTGTTCCGTGATAAACCAAGCCAAACACGCTGCCGTTCAAGGCTTGTCCGACGAGTCTGTATCCGAGCGGCGTAGGGGCGATCCGTGCTGCAGCGTACAGCGGCGTGAAGTTTTGGAACTCTGCGGGAGTATCGGGTACCGGGACAGGACCATGACCAATTATTAGCGGGTCGCAGTCATCTCGCTGGGCGATGTGGTTGTCGAGGGCTCGATCAGTCGATGCTCCCGTGAGTTGCCTAGGATCGGCTAGGTGCTGTGGAGCGTGCGCCCGTGCAAAGGCGAGCACGGAAAGCAAGGAGAAGGCACGGCGCATGATCTGCATCGTGATGTTGATGGAAGGTCCAGGCGCGAAGTCGAGCTGTTAAAGGACTGACTAAAATCTGATTGTATGATGCTGTTCCGGTGGCGAGCACTCGTTCTAGCATGTAGGTGGGTGGATGGATGCAGGTGACCACTCAGATCTGAAGTTTGGACAAGAAAGGGACAGGAGGGATGTTGTGTTATCAGCGGGCGGGCAAGGAGAAGGTGCAATCACATCCTGCAACCTCCTTGCCGCACCCCTTCCCGGATCGCTCCTGGAAACAGGCAAGAGCCACAGCCACTTCCAGACCACCAACTTTAAGTCTGCCTTTCATAGGAGAGAGCGTCCACTACCCGGGCATTTGAGGCAGCCACCGAACACCCTGAGATAACCGCTTGCTTTTGAGAACACTCTCTTCATAAATCCTGTAATTTCTTTTTTACAACCTACAGAAGCCTCCGCGTGATCATACCCAACACCTCAGCATCTCCAAGGCAAATACCTCGATGAGTCTCGATATTGACAGAGATGCCAGAATTCTCTATGACTACCTCCACATGAATATGCCTATACAATCATCTGCGGAAGCCATCTTCACCCTCTGCAGCTTCGACCTACGTGTGGCGCACCGCGCCGTGGACATCTTCGACGCTGGGCAGCGGCAGTATCTCATTTTCTCGGGACGGCACGGCAAGCATACTGCAAACCTCTTCACAAAGTCAGAAGCCGAGGTCTTTGCGGACGTTGCACTGGAGAGGGGCGTCCCAAAAGAACAAATCATCCTAGAGACAGAGTCAACGAACACCGGCGAGAACGTGCGTTTCACATACAACCTGCTTAAGAGCATGGGGCTGAGCCCAAGGAGACTGATCCTGGTCCAATCACCGTACATGGAGAGGAGGACTTATGCAACTTTCAAAAGGCAGTGGCCTGATGCGGCTGTCGAATTCAGTGTCACCTCACCACAGCTGAATTTCGACCAGTATCCGTGCGGTGCTGTTCCTAAGGACCTGTTCGTAACTGCTATGGTTGAGACACTCCTTCGCATCAAGGAGTATCCGGAAAGGGGGTTCCAGATTCCACAAGACATTCCGGATGAAGTCTAGGAGGCAGGAAAGAGGTTGATTGCAGCAGGCTATAGCAGCAGCAGTGACACTGCTTGAAAAGCGAAGACCCTCTTGTTCAACGAATACTTGCACAGGCCTCAATAGAAAATACTGCTATATTACAGTATTGAAGCCAGTGTTATGGAATGACAAACTTAAATCTTATAATCTGTGCCAGCGAAGCTTTGAGTTCTAGACTGAGACCCTTAGATGCGTATCATCAAGATGGACAATCTCAACCCCATCCAGCTGCACGTGGAGACATCGACAAAAATCAAGAGTGTTCCGGCCTATGTGCGTGATGCTGTTCCGGTGTGATAAATGCGGATGAGCCAATGCCTCAGATCATTTACAAATGAAAGAAGTCAGGTCACTTCTCCATGTGCTCAAATCTGGTCATCTTAGCATCGCCATTGCTGGTGACCTGGCGCAGGTCATCCTCTTTGAGTACGCCCGTCTTGGATATGTGTCTTAGTAGGCCCTCATCACCCTCTCGATGTTGAGCATGGCCTTTGCCGATAGTGAGGAACGAGTCCCTCAATAGAAGCTCATCTAATCCATACACCACGTCAGCTTTGTATACAAAATGACTCAGAGATAATCCGACGTCGCCCAAGCACGACCTAGGTTTTGCGCACAGCACAAAGTAGGGATGAGGGAAGCTGTGACTGATGGTTTACTTACAGAAGGCAGTAGCAAACAATGTCGCGGGTACATTGACAAGAATAGCTATAGGAGCGTACCCCATGTATGTGAATGCCTCTTGCCCATAGAAGATCAAGGCGACGAGCCTCGTTCCTAAATCCCGGGCCAAGTTAGTTGAGATGGTGATTCCTGCGAATCCCCTTTTTTCCAGCATTAGGAGTTAGCCATCAAATGATCAAAGAAGTAGTTTCATAGCAGTATGATAAGGAGCAGATCACAAGATGCTCATGGCCTGTCGCAAAACTTGCAGTCCATGAAGTCTTTGTTGTATAGGCTGGAAATAGGACATGTTTGGTCTTGGAGAGGTAAAAATGGTATGTAGAAGCTGCTTACCACACCATGTTTCCGTAAGCGAGGCCGATGATAAATGGTGCCGAGTAAGGTGATACAAAAGGCTGTGATTTGGTGAGCTGCAGTGCCGAGGGTTGCTTGAGAAAAGACCCAAAAGAGAAACTGATTTGAAATCATTGGTGGTGTGTAAATGCTGTGAAGAAAGTGACTAACATTTGCTGGATCCAAGCAGCTCCAGATTATGATTCCAATAAACGAATCAACAAAGAACTCTGTCATAAAGACCCATCCTAAATTTGTCTGATTGGGATTTGGGAAAGAGCACAGGATTGACGCTGGTGCTCCATTGGCAACAAGAGGCTTGCCAGCTGCGAGGAATTGTTCGTTGGCCGCCTGGATTTCCGGCCAGTACATGCCCATTAGGACACAGCCTGCCACAAAAGCGCCAAATATCTGGCTGAATATATAGTACGGGACCTTTTTCCACGGAAATCCTTGCCAGAGCGCCAGTGCAATCGATATAGCTGGGTTGAAGTGCCCACCGCTCGTCGGGGCACAGGTGATGATCGCAAAGGCGATTCCGACGGCGAAAGCCCAGCCAATCTGGAATATACTCCCAAACGCCGTCACCCCTAGTGGATTCTCGAGATTCAGAGTGAAAGACGCGATGGAGGCTATTCCGGGGAACACATAGAAAAATGTGCCCGTGGCTTCTGCCGCGCATTCTCTCAGCCAGCGTGGTCGTGCATGTTCCAGGTCAAGGGTGCGCTGCGAAACGGGCTTCCTCTGTACCACTTGCCGACTGATATGGCCGACAACAGCTTCTGTAACGCCGATTTCCAGATCGTTTGTCTGGAGACGGTTGATTTGCGACATGTTGGATCGAAAGCTTCTCTCAACTGTCAATAGAGTTCTGATGGAAAAGATCAATGAGGCTGTGTGATTTCATACACGAGGTCAAGTTGAGTACAAACTTCCATGAGCAAAGAAGGGGGCAAGTAGTTTAAGAGAGGGAATGGTGGCAACCCAATATTGGAGGCATCGGAGGGAGAGGAACTTCAAGGATGGGCATGCCGTCCTCGAATATCCGCAACTCCGGCGTCATTGATCTGGAGCAGGGACATGCCCACGCCTTGATGGCACCAAACCAGCACAAACTAGGAGACCTCACAGCGCGGCAATAAGATCCGGTATTCCCTGAGCGTATGGTTCAGCCCGGGAAGAGGGTGCCGAACTAGTGATGGCTGGGAACGCACTTGTAGATGCATCTCAATGCCGAGGTACCTTTGGACGCTACCACTACACCCCATTGGCCATGACGCAGCAGGCAAGGGTTCCAGGCTGGGGAAATATCCTGGGGAAAGGAGAGACGGTATGGGGCCAGAATCTGGGGTCGTTGATGCTAGAGATGAAAAGGACCGAGAATGGGTCGAATTTCCCCAGACTAAGTCTATAATTGAAGCAGTAATCCCAAGGATACAGCCGCGGCTAGAGGTTGAGATGGCGTATTGATCTTAGTCGGACCATTGTCTCCTGGTTGTTCACTCGTTTCGTGCTTGCATCTCAAGTGCTCTCGATGCTCAGACGTCTTGTGACTCCGCACCTGCAACAAGGGATCGTGAAGCAATCCTGATGGGCGTTCAGTCACATCCCCCACAACAGCTAAGGCAACCGGACTTTATGGTTCCCGCAGCCAAGGAAGCTTATAGTCTGCACCTCGGAAGTCGGCATAGCCTCCTGGCTTCCAGAAGGCCTCGGTCTTGTACTAGCTGGATTTCGTCCACATTATTCAGTGAATAGGTCACAACCAAGTCATGTGAGACCCCTCGACAGCAGCTGCACCAAGATTACGTCCCTCGGCGGGACGGGTGGTTTACTTCTGGAAATTGCTAAGCTGCAACCCTTTCGCTATCATCGAACATGCTCTAATTGTGGTCCTCTTCTAAGTGGCACGGATAACGACATGAAGCGAACAGACGCCGGGTTTTACATTAAGTCCGATGCAAGAGCCTCCTACGACCGCGTAACCCCGCTTCGCCCTTGGGCCGGTTAAATAGCTGTGGCAATGAAATTTCCAAATCGTGCGAGCACGTCTCGTTAGAAAAGTCTTCTTCATTATCATCGTACTTGAATCTTTCGCTATAGATAGAAAGTTTGCAATCATGGCGCAAATGCCGATACCTCCCAAGCTCAAAGAGAGTCTATCGAATTCGAAATGCGAATACCGATACCTCGGAAAAAGTGGCCTTCGTGTGTCAGTGCCAATCTTCGGTTGCATGAGTTTCGGCGACCCGAGGACTCTTCCATGGGCGATTGGCGAAGAAGAGGTGAGTTCGTGGACTAACGGCTTCGCCTTGGGAAATGCCAATCACTGACTTGCTCAGGCACTGCCGCTGTTGAAGAAGGCCTATGATGAGGGATTGAATACCTGGGACACTGCAAACGTCTACAGCAATGGCGTGAGCGAAGAAATCATCGCGAAGGCCATAAAGAAGTACAGCATCCCGCGGCACAAGATAGTTATCCTTAGCAAGTGTTACGGAGCCGTCGCTGAAGACCCCGAGGGCCGCTACGCCTTCCAGCGAGACCAGTTCCAAGCATCAAAAGACTACCAGAACCAATTTGGACTGGGCAGGTCGGCCATCTTCAATCAAGTGGAGGCTTCACTCAAGCGCCTCGACACGCCGTACCTCGATCTACTACAGATCCACCGCTTCGACGGCAGCGTGCCGATCGAGGAGACTATGAAAGCACTCCATGACCTCGTACAGAGCGGAAAGGTTCGATATATCGGTGCTTCGAGCATGTGGGCGTACCAGTTCGCACAGCTTCAGTTCTGCGCCGAGAAGAACGGATGGACGAAGTTCATCAGCATGCAGGTAAAGTACCCATCCGATCCTGTTGACTTACTTACTACTTTACATTTTCCAATGACTGATTCTGCTTGAACTTAGAACCAATACAATCTTCTTTACAGAGAAGAAGAGCGTGAGATGAACCGCTTCTGTGACGAGACCGGTGTCGGCCTCATCCCCTGGGCGCCATTGTGTCGTGGTCATCTTGCGCGTCGACCCGATGAGTTTGGCTCAACGGAGCGGAGCAAAGGAGAGAAAGCCAACTCCGAGATTCCTGGGACGGACCTTGCCATCATCAAGCGGGTTATCGAGATAGCCGAGAAGAAAGACTGGCCTATGGCGCATGTATCGCTAGCCTGGATCAACTCGAAGGTTGCCAGCCCAATCATAGGCTTCAGCACGGCAGAGAGAATTGACCAGGCTGTCACTGCCAAGGGAAAGTTGCTTAGCGAGGAGGAGGTCAAGTACTTGGAAGAATTGTATGAGCCTAAGAAGGTCTCAGGCCACTCGTAGTTCGAGACACACTCTGGGACATTCACTCCTTCTCTCCATTGTGTAGGGTTGGTTGCCTAGGTACAGCACGTATGGCTCTATAATTAGAGCTTTTCCTCTCTCTCAGAGGAATTAGGAGTTTAGAAAAGCATGTAAGCCTAAGAAGGTTTTCCCCTATTTGAGCTCGGAGGCAAAGCATATAAAAGTGATCATAAGACAGCTTTCAAGGTCGTCTTAAAACCAGAACTACCAGATTTTGTGGCTCTAAAGGAAACATTCGGGCAGCTCTTTTCAACACGTTTCCAGGATACTTTTCATTTCCCTCGTTTACCACTGTGTGAAGGGACCGCACGCCTTCGGGATGTATACGGGTTAAGAGCGCAACCGGTCATTTCTACGGCATGGGGCTTTTTTTTTTTTTTCAAAAAGAAAAAGAAAAGCGGCTAGGTCTTGAGCATTAACCACTGTTTGAAGGCACCGCATACATTGTATATGTATGGTCGATTAGAAACGAAATCACACCACTTTGATTGCTCTCGAACATGTATGAATATTTTCAGGACGAGTACTATCTTGCCAAGTCGAAGATGGGCCCAGACAATCACGGTGTGAGTGCATTAATAGTGTCAATCCGTCCGTCGAATCCCTCAGATGCTGAAGAAAGATGTCACATGCCGTAAAGGCCACCCCGACCTCCCTCGTGCAAAAGGGGGGGGGGAGTAATCTCCTGGCAGACTCATAATGAGAACTCGTTGTTGTGCCAGAAAGATAAATAGAAGAGGAAAAGCCGCAAAATATGCAGCCGCGCCGTCTACGAAGCGCTTCCATGATGTTGAGGATGTTGGTCGTCGTCAGGATGTATCAGTATCAAACAAAATGTGTATTGTAAACAGCGACGCGTTCCTGTCGTCCAGCAAGGGGACTTCAACAGCTGACCCCGTGACGCGAATATATTAAGAGCCTCGATGCATCAATGTCATCGACAACTTTGAAATACGCCAAGCGGCGGAGGGTGGTAGATGTTGCGTGGATGCCCCCCAGTGAATTGGCACAGCGAGCGTCACTGCATTTCAGCCCTGGACTTTTGATATATTGTTTGAATATGCTCGAGCAGGCAACAAAAGACTCTATTAGTGTGAGGTTTCGGAGCTGGCTTCGGAAATGAGGCGCAAGCGTACAGCTTCAGCGGAACTCTTGCGATGCGGGAGTGTATCCCATGATAATCTCGGCGTTCTTGAGTATCGATGCTCTTCATATCTTCCAGAGCTGTTCTCACGGTCACAAAATCCCGGTATCGCTGCATATTCATTACAGATCTCAAGGCTTC
The DNA here is from genome assembly GCA_023522825.1 of Diaporthe ampelina. Classification (NCBI taxonomy): domain Eukaryota; kingdom Fungi; phylum Ascomycota; class Sordariomycetes; order Diaporthales; family Diaporthaceae; genus Diaporthe; species Diaporthe ampelina. The sequence goes on from JAMFTM010000164.1 coordinate 17,022, forward strand.
CTCGACTTCTCTCGGCGAACCCTCTTGCTCGAGCTTCGATCGAACTTTCCCAGTGATACCCTTGGTCATTGTGCGCAACCCTAGGGGCCTGCGGGATATTCCGGTTGACGACACCCTTGAATCACCTGGTCCTAACAGACATTTATCTACCTAGGTATCTAAACGGCCGGGGGTTTTCCATCGTGTCTCGTTAATAGGGCTCTATACTTGGTCTATTCCTTCGACCGAGGCCTGAATTACATGCGTACAAGGCAAGTCCCCTTCGGTCATCTCTAAATTTAGGATTTGTAGGGATGCTTCGATACTTGCTTGAACCCACCCGGAGAAGTGATCCGCCCGACACTGCGTTCGCACGCAGCGCTAGATAATCAATGCCAAATAGATGCTAAATCGATGCGTCCGTGGCACGGAAAAGCAAAACGCGTAGAACGAATCGTCTACGCACTTCATAACTTACCGCGGTCCGAACCAGTGTTCCCCGCAGTTGAGCACCTGCCTAAAGCAGACCGTTGCCAGTCTACTGTCGCTTTTCAGCGGGGATGAGACACCGGGCGGTGCTCAGCCGTAGACCTCGGGAGAGATCCAAGCCCAAACAAGGGGAGCCCGGGACAGCCTGGGCTCTGCGTGCTATCGAAACCTAAAGACGCGCCAATACCGAGCCGTCGTGCAGCTGTGGGTGGGGGAGTAGCATTCAGAGTCAGGATGAACAGGTACTGGCACCACATGCTGCAATGCAACGGTATGATCGCGAAGGGTAAGCCGGGAATACGCCCAGGAACCGTTGCACCGTAGTTGCCGATCCGCTGAATTAACATGACATTGCGCCGAGACTGACGCGGCGCAGGTGACCTGGTGCGTGCAAGCCCGCGACGGCAGCGATGATGTATACATACATATTTGGCGGTGATGGAGACTAGCGGTGACTGTAGCTACCGGTATATATCTAGACCTCTGCCACAGGTCTTGGTCTCAGTTGCTTTTCACACCAGTTCCGGTTGCTTCACGTCGCCCGAGTGTCCCGAGCTGCCGCAGAGACACTCTCTGCCTTTGCTTCTCAGCATGTTGTCTTCTCTTTTGACAGTGCTGGCCACAGCATGTTTAATTGTGCAGACTCTGGCCTCTCCAACCTCTGGAAAAGTATTGTTGCAGAGGCAAGACAGCGACACACCAGCTGCTCCTGTCCCACCTCTCCAAGATCCCTGGTATTCTGCCCCTGATGGTTTTGAGTCTGCGAAACCAGGAGACGTCTTGAGAATCCGCAAGGCACCCGGAAATCTCACTTCACTGGCCAGCAACTGTTCCTCGGCATATAATATTCTATACCGGACTACGAACAGCCAATACAAGCCTGACTGGGCGGTCACCACCGTCTTCGTCCCAGTATCCGCATCTCCTGCTCTTCTCTCATACCAGATTCCATACGACTCGGCATGGCTGGATGCAAGCCCAAGCTACGCTTTCTATACCAGCGACGGAGCACGATATCTCAGTGATATCAGCACAGGCCTGTCATCCGGCTGGTTTGTCAATGTTCCGGATTATGAGGGTCCACTGGCTAGCTTCACCGCGGGGGTCATGTCTGGACATGCTACCATCGATTCGATCCGTGCTGCTTTCAATGCAAATGAAACGCTGGGACTGGATGTAGATGCTCGATATGCAATGTGGGGATATTCCGGTGGTGCTTTGGCGAGTGAGTGGGCAGCTGAATTACAAGTTCAGTATGCTCCAGAGGTAAGTCTTAGGAGCCCCAATATCCACAGCTTTTCTTTGTCAGAGTACGCAAGGTTCTCCCAGCTACGATGTTCAGCTCGAAAGCCTCTCGCGCAAGGCACCCCCCCCTGTTTCCAATGGCGTCCCAGATATTAGAAGATATTTTATAATCTGATTAATTTTCCTTTCAACAGATGAACTTCAGCGGTGTTGCGCTTGGAGGTTTGACACCTAATGTGACGAGCGTTCTATACTCCATCAACAAGGGTTTAGCAGTTGGACTGGCTCCGGTGAGCACTTCTGCAAAATTGGATCTTTCGACTTGTAGGACCACAGATACGCTGACACGGTGACATGAGCAGTCGTCAATATTGGGGTTGTCCAGCCAGTATCCCGAGGAAAGAGCGTACCTACTCTCGAGGCTGAAGACTGAAGGTCCATTCAACGCAACAGGGTTTCTGGCAGCGCTCAATTGTGCGTACGAGATCATCCCAGCCCCTGTGCTTTTGTTTTATCCAAACAAGAGCTGTTAGGTTTGCACCATGTTCACTATGGCTAACTCATCATTGACATCTAGTCACCGTAGTCCAGGCAGCCAGAACATATGCTTTCCAAGACATGGGTGAATATTTCGTGGGTGGTATCGCCGACATCACAACGAATTTGGTGCTCAGGATCATCAACCGTGACGGCATAATGGGCTATCACGGTGTGCCTGAAATGCCCATTTTCGCTTACAAGGCTGTCGAAGACGAGATCAGTGTCGTCGAAGATACAGACGCGTTGGTGGAAAAGTACTGCAACAGTAAGGCTGACTCATTGCCACTCTTCAATCAATCGTATCTAATCAATGCCATGAATCTTGCTAATGATAATATGTGCAGTCGGAGCCAACATCCTATATCAGCGAAACACTGCCGGCGATCACGGCGATGAGGCCGTGAATGGCCGACCCTCGGCATTGGCTTGGCTCAGCAGTGTCTTGGGAGGCACGTATGCCGAAGACTATTCTGATTCAGGGTGTACCACTACGACGGTCACCATAGATCTGACCAACACGACGGCTAGCAGGAGAAGTCTCCAAGACGAGCCGCTTTGGTTCTGGGTAAATTAATAAGCCACGTCAAATTGCAGGATTGGCTCGCAAGAAGCGCGATTTAATATTATCCAATATATCATACTCTTTGCACACAATGTCTAGGCTCAACAATCTGATAGATCATGTGGTATCCTTCAGAAGACATTGATCCGGTATATTGAACCCCTAATGGTCTCGATACAACTTGTGAATGCAGTTCAGTCCGTGGACATTGTTGCACAGGACCTACGAAGTGGCTAGCGCTTCGTCTGGCTGCCTTCTTATATCTGGAAAGGAAGAGACTTTGACTGCACAATTCGGCGTCCATTTTTGGACAGGTTGCAGACTCAAGAAGCGCAGTCGTTGACTGACTCGAGCACAGCGGCTGAAAACTCAACCCTGTCAGCGTGGCCTCTTTTGGCGACCACACGATGGAACGACATCAGTTATGCAGATGGGGAAAATAACATATCTAGGTGTACGAAAAATACATTTTCCTTCATGACTGATGTGCGCAAAATTGCGACAAGAGAGTGGCTTCGTCTCTTGCCAACCATGCCATAACATATCGGCCACAATGCTGCACATACAGATTTATGGTACGTACGTCTCAGAATAAGCATTTGAGATAGAGCTCCAAAGCGTGTCCGAGATCACAATGGTGAAAAACACCGACTGGCTGGGCGGGGTCGATCGACGAAAGAGGCGTTCGTGGTCACCAATAGCCTAGAGATGAAACTGACCGCGTTTGTTCGCCATGCAAAGCGAGATGTACGATCACAGGGGAACCGAGAGGAGAGCATGCGAACACAATCCCAAAAATGCGGTCCAAAGAGATCAATTCTATTGCACGATAGGAAGGGAAGCACGCAAGAGCTGATTCAGTATATCCTTGTGCTCGTTGCGGGGAATGCTGCGTCAGGCCACTCGACACCCGCATGCCTGACTTAAGATTCATACGTAAGTCCATGAGCGATCGAAAAGATCTCAAGCCTTCTGGCATTGGACGTGTGCTGATGCATGAGAGATATACACAGCAAGACCAGGGCTCTGAAAACTCTGGCGACGGGCCCCACGGCCGATTCGCTGTCAACCTATGGCCACTTTTCATAGCCACAAGGATAGTCTGGGGGATCCGCTGCACTTACACGTCGATATCCTGCGGTGAGAGGGCGCCATTGTTACAGAGTTTCAGAGTCTCCCCTTTTTGGCCGCATACACGACCAGGCAGTCTAGTCCGGGGGCCCATATTATCTACCTAGGTACTGACACGTCAGAATGGCTGAGGACAGCCGCAGTCGAAATTTTGGTTCCGCATGAACCGTGCTCACCTTGCCAGCTCGCCCGCTCGCCAACGAACCTGAGCTGCGATGTGGATCTGCAGTGGAGTCCAGAACGGACCCCTAAAATTCCGTTGCGGTGATCTTTTGAAAACACGTAAATAAACTCCAGGACGCGAGGGAGAAGATCGGGTTCTCTTGACATTATCCGAACTCATCGTCGGCAACCATGGCGTCAAATACCTTTGCCCTTGTCCGCAGTGACACCAGCCTCCCGGAGATACCATCCATCAAGGATGATGATTCTTTTGCCGAGATCTCTAAGAAGCTAGCGCTGTAAGTTCTCAATATCCTCATGTTTGGGGTGGATTGCGGCAAGGAAGAAGCTGACGAAAGTGCCCTAGCTACATTATTGAGGCTGTCGACTCACCCCTGAGTTGGGAGGACCTGCGTAGCAGCAAGCACCTCCAGCCTCTTCAGCCTCTCATTGACTACCTGGCTACTGAGTGTCACCACAATGCCATCGTCGCCGCTCTGGTGGCACTGAAGGGCCACTTCAAGGCCCTAGAGTCAGATGACGACGCTGGTGTCAACGAGTCGCGTGGATTTGCCAGCGAGCTGGTAGCATGGCAATTTGTCCTGACGCTGTCGAAGCAAGATGCTCTGGAGTATCTGCTCTTCGAGCTGCGCGATGATGATGACGATGACGAGGATGATGATGAAGAGAATGCTCTTTTGACTCGCCGGAACCGGCCCGCGCATATCAATGGGCGCGTTGCCAACCTTGTCAACGGCCACGGCACCAACGGCAATGCAGATGGAGATGCCACCAAGCCCAACAACGGAGAGGGCTTCACTGAGCCTTTCATGAACCTAAACACCCTTGAGATCGCGGCGGTTTCCGGGGCCAAGAAGTTCCTCAGCCAGCGTGCCATCCAGGATATCGTGGATGGCATCTGGTACGGCAAGATCGTCTTCTGGAACAGGCTCAAGGTGAATGCGGTCAAGAAGCCGCGGTTCCACCACAAGAGGACCGAGGACTACTGGTGCCGCCTGAGAGTACCCCGCTACATGAAGATTTTCGAGATCGGCTTCTTCCTTTGCTTCCTAGGACTATTCTACATCGTGTGTTTAGAGCGAGTCAAGGACTACGTCACCGGATGGGAGGTCCTCTTCTACATATTCACCCTCGGATTCGTCTTCGATGAGCTTGATGACTTCATGGAGTCCGGTATTTACTTCTACGCCACGGATATCTGGTCCATGTGGGATATCGGCATCGCGTTAATCGGCATCGCATTCTTTGTATTGCGCATGATTGGCCTGAGCAATGGGAGCGACAAGACATTGGAGTGGGCATTCAACATCTTGGCGCTTCACTCACTGCTTCTGATTCCGCGCATCTTCTCTCTGGTCAGCCTGAGTCCTTACTACGGCAGTCTTTTGCCGTGCTTGAAGGAGATGGGCAAGCAGTTCATTCGATTCCTGGGCTTCACACTGATCATCTATCTTGGATTTTTTACCACCTTCATCATGCTGGCTATGGGTCATTATCCGCTGGACTCGCTTTCAATCACAATTCTCAAGTGCTTCTTCGGTGCTGGTGTGCAGGGTTTCGATATCGCTCAGAAGGTCTCGCCATACCTTGGTCTACCTGTCATGGTCATTTTCGTCGTCCTGACCAATCAGCTTCTGATCACCTCTATGATGGCACACATCAGCAACAGTCTGCGGCAAGTGCTCGACTCATCCCGCGAGGAGTACCTGTTCGTGTATTCAGTTTATGTCCTGGAGGCCGTGACCTCAGATAAGATGACTTACTTCCAAGCCCCCTTGGTGAGTGTCATTATCCCGGAGAATTTTGGCGGACTTTTGGTGCTAATTTTCTTCAGAACCTGATCCCAGTAGTCTTGTTGAGGCCGCTTCTCTACATCGTTCCTGATACCACAGCCGATCAGATTCGCATCATGCTTCTCAAGGGAACGCACACCCCTTTCCTCGGCGCTATCTGGCTGTGGGAGCACTGGGAAGCCCTTGCTCTGAAGCGCGAGGAAGAGGAACGTGCGGCGATGGGTCTGGACCTCGATGTGACCGACAACAACACCGCCTCCACCAGCAGCACCAACCAGCCCAAGCCCATCAAGAGCAAGACGAACACCAACTCCTCTAGCAAGAAGCACAGCCTCACCAAGACCGGCAAGGTCAAGATCCCCGCAGCGCTGCTTGCCTCGGCTTCCAAGAGACCATCCAAGAAGACTGGTGTCTCACCAGACACCAATGGCCGTGTCAATGTGCCTTTAACCAACGGAAGTGCGCCTGCTCCACCGCCACCACCTGCTCCTGCGCCTGCGCCTGCACCTGCTCCAGGGCCTGAGTCTACGGCAGGCCAAGCCGCGCCGGCAGGAGGCTCGGCCGAAGTTGCCGAAATGATGCGCATGTTGAAGGAGTTGAGTGTCCAGGTTGAGGAGGTTAGATCAGCTCTGGTCAAGCACGACCAGGGGCCGGAGGTCCAGTAGAGCTCTGGTAGTTGTGGGCACCCAGCGAACTACTCGGTAACATATTTGGATATTGGCGTGCTTAAGTACAAAGACGCTGAGTCTCGCCACCTCACCCATAGACCCTTCAAGACACTGCCATGTACTTCAAGAAGAACTACTGGCTCGGACGGCACAAAATAGCTGCAGCAAAAAAAAGTCTTGCTCAGAGTTATGAAATATTCGAATACTATGAAACATGAACAATTGTGTTGAAGAATCACTTGCATTTTCTTTTCGAGACCAAGGACGCATAGTATCATAATTGGTGTAGCCGTAAAGCTCCTGTTCTCGCTGGACTTCGTTATCTCACAGCACTTCTGCCTCGATCACGCTCTCCACGGCCCGAGGATGCCGCGAAATTCCAACGATTCTAAGACCAACTTCGCGCAAGAGTTTCTGCCAGTCCTCCTCCGTCCTTTCGAAGCCAGATGTAGTGTTCATGAGCTGCAGATCAAGCGTTGTCATCAGGCTCGTTGCACCCGTGCTTGGCATCACCACCTCATAGATTAGCAACTTTGAGTAACCCTTCCGCATAGCCGCCTTCACGTTCTGGAATATCAGCTTGCACTCCTCGTCTGGCCAATCATGCGGGACGGCATGGAAGAAGTAAGTCCTTGCGCCCTGCAGTGGCTGCGGCTGGAAAAAGTCATACGCCATTTTCTCGATCCTCGGGCTCAAATTTTCTTTAGCGTGCGTCGATACCACCTCTGGCAGATCTTGTACGACAATCTTCGCCGGCCCGGGCAGTTCTGGATGCTTCTGCAAGAAACGTGCACTATCGAGCCCGTGTGCTCCGCCGATGTCAATAAAGAGAGCTGGCCCTGACCCCGACAGATCAGCGCCTTGAACAAGGACATTGGTATCATAAACGTCCGTCCAGTCCATCTTGTGGCTAACGAGGGCAGTCATGAGTCCAATGAAGCTTCCGCCAGCTGAAGGGCTGCGTTGGCATATTTGAAAAAAGTCGCTTCCGAAATGATCGGTGTAATTGTCGAACTTCGTCTTGTCCACGGGTTCTTGGTACTGATTCTTGGCGAGAAAACGAGCAAGGTTCACTCCAGTTGGGATCGTGTGGTCCAGCCTGGTTCAACTTAATTAGCCCATATTATTGCTGAACCCGAGATGTGGTGCGAATCAAGGCAGACTTCGTTCTGGGCAACTGCAAGCCAATGACGCCACGCTGTAGCGGTAAAAAGGATTGGCCACGAGTTTAACGACGTGTTTTGGCCGTCGGGGCTTTCCCAAGGAAGAACTTCTCTCCCAGCGGTAAATAGACATCATTGCGGTTTACCTAGGTGCCCCTGGGCCGTCAATGGACACGGCGATACAGGCCAGCGTGTGGCCTTTCAACGTCCGGCCTCGAGAAGATTATACTGCGCAGAAATGAAAGTTTCAACTCACCCGGCTTGTATGGAAAGGTGGATGTTTGTTCTTTCATCTCCCATGGCTTTTGTAAAAGTACTTAGTCGCCACATATCAACTCCTACTTCCTCAATGACGTTCAACGCCGCGAGATGTCTCAGGAATCGACCTGGAAGAAACAAGCATCAGACATGATTGGTACGTTTGGAATGATTTCTCGAGCTTACGGAGAAGATTCGGCTGCACCGAAACATCGCACATCTTCAAGATATTGTCCAAACTCTGGGCGCCTCCATCATCGCCTTGCGTTGAGGCCCATTTGGACCATATGCCCAAATCCTGACCCAACTGTAACCCCGCTATAAGCACCGGATTCTCAAATGAAAGGGACCAAGATCTCTCGAACGGTGTCTCTAGACGAGCTAGAAGTCGCTTTGCCGCCTCTTTGGCCTCGTATCGCTCAGCGTCTGTTGTGAAAGACTGTAATGAAAAGGAGTCGAGTAATTCGACCGTGTTTTGAGGCCTAGCCGCCATTTTTGATGAAGAGTGTGAGGAGCGGGTGCCAGCAGTCAAATCGATTTCTTCAAACATGGGAAGACCATCTGCTTCGTTGCCACTTCCTCCGAAAGAACTTCTGAACTCCGGCAATAAGATGGATAGAACGAGTCTGGCTAAGCAGTTCGAGGAAAGTGGGTATGGGGCAACATTGTTCTCTACAGTAGGCACTTCCAAGTGCTGACCAAAGTGGAGCCTATTCATCTCCAAAACCGAATAAAGTGTTGGCACTTTTAGTGGTATCTTCAATCTCCGCTTTTCTATGCAGATTCTCTTAATGCCAAGCATGTTCGCGGGTGTTGGGTCCTAGGGCATGGTTTTCCCGACTGGACTGTCTTCTATGATGTTCGTCATTGTAAATATCTCAGCGCGGCATGGGACTCAGAAGACATGCACGTTGACTCCGCGAAGACTCAACGGGATACATTCAGCATAGCAGGCTTCCACATATGTGGACTCGAGACAAATGATCCTGAAGTCTGCATTCAAGTCCCACATAGGCGTAGTTTATGCTGCGCCAGTCGGACCACTCAAAAACCTACAGGACGTTCTTAAGCTGTCTGAGTGTCAGACTCCATCCAAGTTTGGAAAGATCGCCAACGGGTCAGCTTACGGGGACCCACGCCTAGCCGTCGTGTGTAACATCGCGGTGAGGGGCATCCTGGCGCATGCCGGGCACGACGATAATTCGCTTCGACATGAGAGGCTGCACTCGCAACTGCCGTGGACCGTGAACGCGCATGATCGACAGGTCGGATACCACCTCGCTTAAATGTCACCGTGGGTGCGATTTTGCGAGCACTCTCGAGCATTAAATAGAGGTTTCAAACTGGTGCTGACCATCATAGTCGTCTGCGGTGGTTCTCCGCTACTGACCAGACTCCAAAGTCTACAAGCGCCAAGAGGAAACCCTTAAGTCTACTCAGGTACCAGCCGGGGTGGTCGCCAGGCACATTTCGCCATGAACCTATTCCAAGCAGCCATCGCGTTGGCATTGCTGTCAGCATTCTGGTATCTTACCACAGCTGTGCGCTCATGGTATCGCCTTCGGCACATTCCAGGCCCTTTCTTGGCCAAGTTCTCGTACCTCTTCCTGGCCTATGTCCAACAGAGCGGCCGTCAGTACTACATATTTCGTGATGAGTACACCAAGTACGGGCCACTCGTCCGTGTTGGGCCCAACGAGCTATCTACAAGTGATCCCAACGTCCTGCGCAAGATGACTTCGGCGAGGGCTCAGTATACAAGGGACGACTGGTACACTGGCGGCCGCTGGAATCCGTACGCGCATAACATGTTCACGACGACGGACACCAAGGCCCATGATGACATCAAGTCCAAAATGGCGATAGGCTACGGAGACAAAAATTCGGCCCTGGAGCCGGGTGTCGATGAGCAGGTCACGACGTTCGTGCGGCTAATAAAGGACAAGTACCTAGATGGCGCGAAGCTGCTTGATTTTGGGACTCTGACATCCTATTTTACAATGGACGTTATCACGAAGGCCGGGTTCGGCCAGGCATTTGGGTACCTGGAGAAAGAGGAAGATCTGTTCGATTTCCTTGCTGGCGTCCGGGATAACTGGCAGTTCATGGGCATCACACTGGACGTGCCTTGGATACGGAACATTTTCTATTCTCCCTTTCTGCTGAAGCTCATTGGCCCGAAAACGACTGATGAGAAAGGCCTTGGCAGGCTCATGAAGTAAGTGCGTCCGCCAGTCTGTGAATTCTTGCCGTGTTGACAGCTGGGTTCAGGGTTGGCCACGATGTCATTGAAAAGAGGTTGGCAAAGGAGAAGGACACACAAGCCGACGACATGCTGGTACGCAAAAGCGCCAACAAATCAGCTGCGCACTAGATTCCACGCCGCAAAACTGATCAGTGATGTAACTGACCACTCCGTGTAGGGCTCTTTTCTAGCTCACGGCTTGACCCCAGAACAATGCGAAAACGAGGCCTTGTTCATGATCGTCGCTGGCTCAGAGACCACAGCCTCTGTCATTCGCGTAACTGTGCTGCACATCATGTCGGCACCCAGAGTTTACAATCGGCTCAAGCAGGAGGTCAAGGAAGCACTCAAAGATGGCAGAGTCACCCACCGGCCCATCATGATAGAAGAGTCGAAGCGCCTGCCGTTCCTCCAGGCCGTCATATACGAGGGGCTGCGCATGCGCCCACCAGCACCGGGGCTATACGCGAAGGTCGTGCCAGCTGGGGGAGACACCATCTGCGGCAAGTTCGTGCCCGAGGGAACGGCAATCGGCATGAACACATCTGCCATGCTGGCCGATACGAGCCTATTCGGGGAGGATGCCAACCTCTTCCGGCCGGAGAGATTTCTCGAGGTTGACAATGCCAGGAGGGCCGAGATGCAGCGCGACGTGGAGTTGATATTTGGCACGGGCCGCTGGATGTGTGCTGGAAAGCCGGTCGCGTTCATGGAGCTGAACAAGATCTTCTTCGAGGTAAGTTTTGCATGCTGATGTACACGTAACGCTCGACGGAAACATGGGGCAGGGTGCTCACTTGATGTAACGCTAACATCTTCGACAGCTCTTCCGCAACTTCGACTTGCAACTCGCTCACCCGATGAAGCCGTGGGATTCTTTGAGTTGGTCAGTCTGGGTCGACGAGAACATGCATTTGAAGGCCACAGAATCCACCTAGCCACATCACTCGTGATAGTGGCGGCAGGCATGGATTTTGGCAGGATCGAACCTCGACCGCGCGTGGTCTGAGACTATGAGCATACGAAGAAGCATAGTTGACAATGGCGATGTCTAAGAATCATACGAGTCAGAGAGTAGCATGAGAGTTTCCAAGCATAAAAAGTTGTCTGGCTGTTCAATATATACTGGATTCTTCCTCTGAGTCCTCAAAGCCGCGAGTCACAATTCAATTCGATTTCAAGTGTGTCATCGGGCCAGCTTTTCAGATGAGTAATTCAGAGAAGAGCCACAGATGGTTGCCCAGATTGATGATATTTCCTTTACTGAAAGATGATGAGGCCGGCGGCAATGGCTGAGGTCCCGAGGTCGCTTCGTAGGAGCGCAAATCAGTCCAAGACAGCTCGAAGATGGCTGAAGTGAGCAGGTCTGCGGGTCATGCCCTTCAAAAAATCCTGCGATGTTTGACCATCCTCGGCGAGGAAGACGTGGTCACTGACACATTCCGTTTTTGTGACGTCCCTATCCTGTCCCGTACGGTATCGTCTTCAGTATCGGCCGACTCATATCCACCCACGTCACTGCCGCTCTCGTCCCAATCCGATTGTGGGTTGTCGTCCAGCACCCTGCGCGAGATCTCAGCCATGAGGTCCCTGTAGCTCCCATCCTCTTCGTCATCTTCCGGCTCGTTCTTAATTGCCGGTTCAGCGACCGCTGATGTACCGCCGCGTGCCCCAGGACCTGTCCGCGTCCAGACGGGGTTGTCGTCCGGGCCGGTAACCTCCCAACCAGCCTGCAACGGCACGGCGTACTGCGGTTTCCAGGAAGGATCCTTCATGTTCGGCGCCTCAGAGAATGTATTCGCGTTAAGGTGTATGGTCGGCCCACTGCCTGGCGGCGAGAGGGCCACGACAGCCCGGGCCAGCTTGCTCGATGGGTCGAGTCCCGCCTCCAGGTCGTCGGCGACCTCCCACCAGGTACCCTCATCGTTCCGCAGCTGGCTCCTCATGCCGCGCGCTCTGGTCAGCTGTCGCAGCTCCTGGATTATGTACGGCAGCCGCCCGCGAGTTTGTAGTGTGGCTGACAGGACCCTTGGGCGTGACTCGTGGAGATAGCGCACGTCGGGAAGCCCGTGCCGGCTGATATATGTCGGCTTCAGTCGACGGAGCCGGGATTCCAGGTCCTGGATCCGCAGCTTGACCGCGTTCAGCTGTTGTGCGGCCTCCGCGATTATGTTGATTTGTAGGTTCATCGGCATCCGCTTAAGAAATCTGATGTTCTCAGTGAACGCATTTGAATCACCAGGCGGTGAGAAGTTGTGTTTCCGCTGCAGGTGTGTTGTCAGCTGGTTGTGGACGAGGTTGTCCTGGAGTTGACCACATCCAGGCCACCAGCACGGGCAGCTGTGCAGCGGGACACCGACAGCTGCCAGCTCGGCTGGATGATGCCTCCTCTTATGTCTCAAGATCGAGTTCTGTGAGAGTTGAATGCCACAGAATACACAGGTGGCAACGGCGTTTCGATCACCCCTTTCGTCGGGAATCGACTGTGGCCGTCCACGACGTTTTCTGGGCAAGGTGTCCCTTTCAGAGGCTCTTGCTAGATCCTGAGGTATAGCCAACTGATATCTCGCGGGAGACGAAACCACAGCATGGGAAGCAGTAGGGGCCCCTGAAAACCTCGCCGGGGGGCTTGTATGACTGGAAGTTGAGCCTCTTCTGGAATGCTGCCGGAGATAGTGTGCTGGCGCGTCTGTTGTCGACGCACTCTCGGGCCTTGTGTGTCGCCAGGGCCCAGACAACTCCGTCGTCTCGCACAGAAGCTCCTCTAAGACCAGCCTGGCTTGGCCACCTTGTTCTCCCATCTTCTCCAGCCCAGCTCGAATCCGCTGTTTCTCGGCCTCCTGCCCTCTGGTGAAGGAAAAAGCGATCTCACTGTCCATCAGCCGGCGCTGGCCAGCGGCAAAGCCCTGGGCATAAACTGCCTCCGTTTCTGCTGCGCTCGCCTGGCGCTTGGAAGCCTCTGCTCGGGTACCCGCTTCGAAACCTGCTGAGAAGCCCGAGTCGTAGGCTCCGCCCAGGAGCTGCTGCCGCTTTGCAGCCTCCAACTCGTCGTCGCGATCCGCCATATGATTTTCCTCACCCGCAGGCTGCGGGCGCGTTTCTGAACTGCACCTTATAAGTAAACGAGCCATACAGGGAGATTGATTCACGGACCTCAGTTTTGTCTCTGGTGACGCACGCTTCACAAGGCAGAGCATCCTCCGGTAGAGCGTCAGAGGCGAAGGATCTTCGCGCCTAGGCTCAGAAAAAAGAATCAGGAAAGTTTCACATGAGAATTGGGTGTAACGATCAGAATTACCTGTCAGGGGTATCTGGACCGTATATGAGGACGCGGACGGCGGCCGACGCAGCAAGATCGACGAAATCTTCGTAGGAGCCGGGAGGCTCCTCCTTCCGGCGCCTCACATCTTTGGCAAAGGCTTGTATCAACTGGTCGTCAGGAGTTTTTTTACTGCTTCTTGTAAGTTTCCACGTCATTCAACACAGGGTCTTGTCCATGCGCTAGATACAACAGAGTCAAAGTGGGAGGTTGGGATGAAGGTGGGCTTGAAGAAAGTGAAGTTTAGGAACATACACCGTAGGAGTATCTTGACTAGACTCAGCCAGTAATTGCATGAATGAATTACCGACAGCATCTTCGATAGAACTATGCGATTAATCCGTCAATAAGAGTGAGCGGGACATGGCCATTGTGTGGGAAGCGATCCGTGTCCTGGCCTCGGTTTCCTTACATTGATTTTTGCCCGTTGCCGTTTGATGTCAGAGACGCATCTCTGTCAGCCTGACTCTGCATCGTGTGCACAGCTATTATAATGAAGATTCAGTAAGTCATGGCAGAGGTAATAGCGTGGTGAGATCTCAGAGGCAGTCTAGCACATGCGCTCCAACCGCATCGTTTCCTCTGGTAATCTTTAGATATCGGAAAAGAGCACGCGCGAAGCACAAAGTTGGGCGCCCCACCTCCTGGACGCGCTGCGGATTCCAGAGCTTGATCCCGGCTGCAGGTGGTCGCGCTAGTGGGTACTCGCCCTACCTACAGTGCCTAGGTACGCCAGGACTCGTTAAGTACCCCCTATGGATCGACGTAAGATCAATGGTCCTAGGTAGGTACTTTGGCCAAGCTGTTGTTCCGATTCATCCATTCTCATTCGCCAATGCACAGCACGCCTGTCGACCAGGGCCTCGAAGCTGTGGCAAGGGCTATTAACATCACCGGTCATCTATCTATCTAGGTTACTCGTACAGGAACGTGGATCACCCACTTCCGACCTCGTCCTCGCCCAAGAGAAACCCCCTAGACCATCATTTCGTACAGCAGACATGTGCAAGCCCCTCGGAACTCCTCGAAATTCCATCCAATTGCGGTAAGAACAGCTAAAACAACGGGACCACGGACGACTACTGCGGCCTGGAGTCCTTGACGTGCAAGTTCTTAGTCCACCGCGGCAGTTTCCTATCCCGCTCGTACATGAAGCCGCAGTTATTGCACAGAGTCTGTTGGCCAGCGTTAGCAGATATTCCAAGTAGCACTGCGCACACCACGTTCTGGTCTGTGGTAAGTGGAGAACTCACCCTAGGTCCATGGGGCCCATCGCGGACAGCCCAGACACTGCTGCCCCATACCTTACAGTGGTAGCACCTCCACGTGAACCGCTCCTGTTCCGTCAATGTGCCGCCGCCGCCATAGCCGCCGCCACCGCCAACGTCGGGTGTGAACCGGCCTCCCGGCGTGCTGGCCCTCCCCAGAGGCGACAGGCTCCTGAACCGCCTCTTCTTCTTGCTCCGCTCGCCCCGGCCCATCCGCTCCTCCTCCTGCTCGATCAGGCCCGTGAATCCAAATCCGGCGGGCACGCCGCCCATCATGCCCGTGTTGCTCGAGAACCGCGCCGTCTCGCGCCGCAGCCGCCTGATTTGTCTCTCGCGGTCGCCCTCGCGCTTTTCGATCTCCTCCTTCGACAGGGTCTCTATCTTGGGCTCCCACTCGTCCGCGAGGTGCTCCGGGTCGTACCGCCATCCGGCCCGCTCCCCGTGCGCTGTTATCGCTGCGTCGTTCGGGAAGTCGCCGCCATTCAAGGCGCTCGCGCCCACCCAGCCCGAGATCACGCCACCAGACTCGCATGCTTCTTTCTTCAAGCGCAGTACGGCCTCGTAGATCGCATGTGTCATGGCTGGGACCCATTCGCCCGTCAGGCCGAGGTCGGCGCATGTCTGCTTCGAGAAGGCTTCGGCTGTGCCCGCGGGGTGGAGGAGCGACCATTCGAACTTGTCCGTGTACAGCTGGTTCCCAAGGTTGATGCTCAGGTTGATGATACAGCGGTACGTGTCTTCGGGGTTGAGGTCGTCCGAGTCGGCTGTGACGTGTTCTGCAGTCGCGGTAACCTCGGCTGGGGTGTCCTGTGCTGGTACCCCCGTGGCCCCGAGTATTGGTGTCGATGTTCCGAGGGCAGATGGGGTCGCGGGGAGGTGGGAAAGGCCGCTTCGAGCGGGCGTGTCGGAGCCCTTGAGGAGGGGAGTCGGTGGTATGCTCGTGCCATTCTGCCGGGGTGCTGATTCGCTACCATTTGCATGTGAGTGGAAGAGAGGGTGCAGCGCGACGCCGGCGTATTCTTCAAGCTGGGTCCTGATCTGCTTGCTGATCTCGGCGATGGTCTGGTTCCTGTTGGGCAGGTCGAGGTCCTGGACGAGAGTCGCCGCAAACTGGTCGGTGGTCACCAATGTCTCGTGCAGGTTCCACAAGAACGTATCCCGGAGCTTATACGGTATGGTCGTCTCGCCCTGCTTGTACTGGGGCGCGGTGTAGTCGATGCCCGGCATGTTGGGGGCTGGTATCGGGTGGGCGGGCAGCGGCGTGAAGGCTGGGATGTCTAGGTCGATACGGATGGGAATGAGGGTGAGCGGTAGGCAGGATTGCGCATAGTTCTGCATATCGGAGAGGCCCTGCTTCGACTTGTTCATCCAGTCCCGGTATACGCCCTGCACCTCGACGGGCTCGAAGATCTCCTTGTCGAACTTGTCGCCCGGGTCGACTTGCGCGCCACTGTCTTCGCGGCGCAGACTGCGCAGCCCGGTCGGTCGCCGTCGCGAGTTGTCATCGTCGGAAACATCGTAGTCATAGCCGTCTTCGGCGTAGTTGATAATCGTGGTGCCTCGTTTTGTGGTCCGGGATAGAGGGCCGGATGGTTGCGAGGATTGCAGAGCAGGCGTGAGCAGGGAGTTTCTGTAGGCTCGCAACCGAGGCGCATAGGTGGAGTAGAAAGCCTGAGGCTCCTCTCTTGCCGAATTTGAGGACATTGTAGCGACTTGTTGTGTAGACCGTTATCGCATATGGGCTGCAACAAGCACAGGCGCCACAAAGGGAGGAGGGCGAGGGCGAGGGCGACGAGATCCGGGAACTGGTGGGCTTCAGGGTCAGGCTGGGCCCGGCGGCGGGGCTGCAGCGCGACGCAGTGCAATCGAACGGCACCAGATGTGGGGTTAGGATGGCCGATTGGGACCAGCAGAGGCGTGGCAGGAGAGGTGGTGGCGGGCGACAATGACGAGGGGTGGAATGGATGCGAAATGAGGGATTGTTTGCTTGCAGCAGTTTTTTTGCTATCGCGTCCTGGACAAGCTGAATCGCGCTCCAGCCAGCGAGCAGGCTACTCACTCCTGCAAGAGCCTCCCCAGCCTAGCCGCGGGGACTAGCAGACGCACGGGCCTCTGGCTCCTGTTTCTTGGTACCTGCGTAAGTACCCGAGCGGAACTGTACAGCACTTGGACTCTCGCGTCAATCCACCCACCACTCGCGTATCTACAGCATTCTTCAAGTAACAAAGCTGGCATCGGTCCGGCCTGGGATGATTATTTACTGAGTCTTATTACGTTGACCAAGTGTACTGCTTATGCATATACTGGCCCCTCTATTCTGAAAGAATGACTTGAACCTCACCCCAGCTGCTGGCGCTCGTCAGCCCTTCAGATGCCTCGAGCCAACCTTTACAGCTCCATCTCAGCCTCGGGCACAGACTCGTGGGATATACCTGCTTATTGGTTAGTAACACAGCTCACTGTTACAGGCATCCTAGCCAGTTGTACCCTTGGCCTGCTTCCACTCCTCCACCCAGGCCTTTACGAATTCGACCTCCTGCGCCTGAGCCTCCTTGACAGGAGCGGGAGGCAGCTCAGCTGTCGTCTGGTTTGGGAACAGCCCGTTTTCGTCCCAGTGGTGCACTCCATCTTCAATCAGTATGAATGGCTCGCTTATCGTGGACACCCTATCCGGGAGGCCGATGGCGTGGGGCGTAGCCTGTCGCCACGGGTCCTTCTCGCCGTCAACGATGGCCAGCCGCGGATATGAGATATTGAACCCGCCCCACTGGTTGATGCGCTCAACCTGCGAGGGTGTGGTGATGTTGAACGCCTCTTTGCAGATGACCGAAGAGTAGTCAAGATCGATCAGGCGGGAGATCAGAGGGAGCTGGTCTTCCGGAACTCCAGACCCGGTCTGGAGGTACCCCCACTCAAAACAGTACTGCCAGGGCCACGCCCGCCATGTCTGTCTTATATCGTCTTGCTTGTAGAACTCGGAGTCATAGTTTGTCACGCACTCGTCTTGGGTTGACCCGCGAGATGCGCAGCTCGCAACCACAGTACGGTTGACGTAGCCGATGTAGTTAAGGAAGCGGTTCGTAAGCGTGTCGACCTCGTCCTCATAGCCCCCGGCCTTGAGTATCTCGACGGCCTCGGCCTTCCTCGCCACTGTGGCGTTATAGATGATTGCATCGCTGGACACGGTATCGCAATACACGCCGAAGCTGGTGCTGTTGATAGCCGGGTCCCAATTGGTGCCTTGCAGACCGCCAATACCGCCTGAGATTGAGCCAGCAAAGTCGTCGTCGCGGGTGACATTGCCCAGTCCGAAGACATCCTTCAGCCTCTGCACCCATTCGGTTCCATTTTTACCGATAAGGATGTTGTCGACGACATTGGTCAGCTTTTGGGTCGTGGTGGCACAGTCACCTGGTGCGTATATCCTCGCGGCTTCGTAGTACGCCCAGAAGTCGTAGATGGCCTCTGTGACACCGGAGCTGGAAATGGCTCCCCAGTAGACGTCTGGGTACAACTTGCGAAGGAATGCCACGAATGCTCCAGCGTATGAGCCTCCATACGCGATGTATGGGGCACTGGCTGATGTGAGGTCAACATCCTCAAGCCCTGGGAACTTGACATTCTGGGCAAAGTAGGCCATATCAGCCAAGGCTTGGTCGGTTGTGAGGAACCGCAGGCTTTCGATGCTTAGGTCAGAGACGGGGAAACTGGTTCCATAGTAACGGTGCTCCAGGATGACCCCCAGGCCACCAGTTGCTTGTGAAAGAATGGACACGATGCCCTTTTGGAGGAAGGGTAGGCGGCCAACACCAGATGTTTCTCCGCTCTGGAGGACGATGACGGGCCCGCCCGGTTGATAGTGGCTTGCATCGAACCAGTATCTCAGATTGAAAGTGTCATTCGTCTGTGGCGACCAAGATTAGCAACTTGGAAAGCGGATATGCCCGGGTGGGGTGATTTGAGACTCACGTGAGGCTCATACAAACTGTCGTTGTGAAAGTGGTCGATAGGCACGGACAGATTGTGAGCCGGGTAGAGCAGGCTGGGGTTTGTATCGGCAGCCACGGCGGCCTGGCGAGCAGTCTGGACGCTGGAGTACTCTTCCTGCAGCGAAGCCTCGCGTGCCACGATGTTGCTGAGCTCACTGACGGAGAAGGAAGTCCGGAGACAGCTGGCAGCGGTTGCGAGGGCCAGTGTCCCGTAGCGCACGGCCTTGGTATTCGTCTTGGCTACCATCTTGGCAAGTTGGAAGACGGAGAGGCAGACAGGCAGACGGAGACACCAGGCACGACGTCCACGGCCGTGTGGAAAAGACGCACCAGGTATTGATATAGCTCGATAGTGAGGGGAGCCAAGAAGGGGGGGTAGAAAGACTTACCGAGTCTCTGACGCTGCTGCAGGCATACGAGGCGAGGGGGATGAGCTCCGAGACCTGCAGTGTGCGGTGGTGGTTGTTGGTGGGCGGCAGACTCGCAGACTCGCAGCGACAAGGTCAGCAGCGGTGGCTCCTGCTGCTACGTCGCGATGGCATTCAAGGCAACCAAGCAAAGCATATCACAGCACCGGCACGTCAAAAGAGGGCAGGATGTGCAGGCAGGCGGGTAAGCTGGGCCGGTGGTGGCCGCTCCTGGGCAGAATCACTGACGTTGAGTCGGTGCTCCGCGTCGATATCGTGCTCGCGCCTATGCTCGATATGGCAGGTGAGTCCCCGACGCGGGCAGTGCACGCCCGACTGCACGCTCGAGTACTCCGTAACGGTTGCCCGACCCGCCCCGCCCGAGTACAGAGCTTCAGGGCCTCAGGGAACAGGCTAGGCCTGCAGGGATGACACTGCAGCCACGCACGGGCCGAGATGACTAACCACTTCTCCACCTGGGCGGGCAGTTAATGAACACCCCTGTGCACATATACCTACTTGCCCTACCCTGCCCTGCCCTGCCCTGCCCACTGGGTGCTGTCTAAAAACAGACTTCAATGCATGAAAGGCCGCACCGAAGATTCCGAAGGCGATTCCGAAGCTACAGCACATACGAGCATGTTGATGTTCTAGAGTTGGGCATGGAATTGTCCAAGTGGTCCTAGCCGCCCGGTGGCATTCAGGGCTCAGCCGAGCAGCATCTTCACGACATGACAGAGGAGGCGGGAAGCGCGCGAGGGAATCGAAAGGCATAGCATATTGCACATGACAACCTCCAGCCGAAATAGGTCACAAGATGCCGCGCCCAAACTTCAACACAAGCGCAACACCAAGTTCCACTGTCCAATCTGCAGATGTGACTGTCAAAGACCCATGGTCTGATGCCTCTGGTACATACTAGCCAGACGGTTGGTCCTGGGATCGTTACCGCCAGGCTACCCACGACGACCTGAAAAGCCTCCCAGACACGGAGCTGGTCAAAATACAAGCTGGCTTGCGCGAGGTGCTCGTTGAGGACGGTGTTGAGCGGCTTTCTGAGTACCTCTTCAAGAAGGGCAAAAGCCAGGGCTGAAGCCAACAAGAGCCCGGCTCAGTATAGACCAACCACGCAGAATACAGTAAACACTACAGCCTCATCGTTCCATCCACCGGACTGGCTCAAACAGTGGCGTAAGGACAACCTTGGCCAACCATGGGGATTTACAGTGTTCCGCACTGCACTGTATGATGGCAGCGACGACGAGAACACATGGCAAGCGTTCCAACAGCGATTCGACGCAGTCATCAATATGTCCTTTGGGTCCGTGTTGCAAGGCAGCGGCCAGAGCCAACTGCCTCGAGACTCTGCCGAAGCAAGGGAGAAATTCGAGATCCGCTGGATCCAGAAAAACGAACTCGCCAACGCCTCCGCTGATGAATCCCCCCCCCCCCCGGCGAGTACAGCACCATCGAGGCCGGCTTGCCACCCGGGCTGGCTCACCCGTTGTTTCTCTGTGCCTCGCCCGGAGCAGTCGAGTCGCTCCTGTCAGTGCCCGACGCTGAGCTTTCGAAACCAAAATCAAAGCGGTGGCGATCTGATGCCCCATCCCTTCTCGCGGTAGCTGCGGATCCCGACCCGGGGCTTGATGATGGCCACGAGGAGCCTCAGTGGTTCAAGCCCGTCTTCAAAGTCGCCGCAGACACCCTGGTCGATGAGCTGTGGTGGCTTCTGGACGCTGACATCATACCTGTTCGGACACTCACGCGGTCCGTCAAATACTCAGACGAGCTGGATGGGCTGCATAATGGTTCGACTTCGCAGGATGATCTCGAGGACATTTGGTGCACTATGGCTCCATCTCCTGGCAGAATGGCAAAGCGGCGGAGATTTGCCAGCTCAGATTGATGCGATTTGCTCTTTGGGTGATGGGGATCATGTGGATGACAGTGCACGGCTCAGCATCGGCCCAGACCAACAATAGATATAGAATAGAGTTGCGAGACATGCGGCATACGCTCAGGAACAAACCCCGATCGCCAATCAGCGACTTCTCGGTGTCAAACAGGATACCGTGCAGCCACTGCCACCCCATCAGTCTGTGCACACTCATCCAACGCTCAGGCACCGCAATCTATTTAGCTGTCAAATGTTTATAGGGTACGAAAGCGACCCCTGCCAAGGATTTTGGCGCCGAGTTTCTGGGCCTTCACTGTTGCAATGCGAGGTGGGTCAACCCAGGATGCCGTCGTGCTGGATGTCGAAACATCTTCTTTTCCACATGGCTGACTGGGAATGGCCGCTTGCGTGAACCTTCTGCCAGATAGTAAGGCGAAAATCCTTCATCACGTCTTTGTTGGCAAACACAGACAACATGATGAGTTTGGCACAGCTCTGCACTAATATCTCTACCAAGGGGGGTTTTTTTTTTTCCAGAGACGCGGCTTCGCAATGGACTGTTTACGCTTCCTCTCCTGAGGTTGATGTTGCAGTAGGGAGGGAAGTAAGTATTGGCATTTTGTCGTGCACTTCCATGTTGCTCTAGCCCAGGTATCCAATGGCAGATGGCAAGCATGGTTGCTAGTTCAAATGTCAGCACTTGAGTCTAGGAGACACTTGATAAAGATCTTTAAGTGGCACTCTGATATTGCGCATCCGCCCTTTCGCTCCCACTTGAGCTCTTTTGATGTCTTTTGATATAATGCATCACTTTCTGCAGATCAGAAATGAATCTTGACGCAACTTCTTATGTGTAAATCTTGTACCCAGCGTCCGAATCATCGCTTGGATTCTCATCAAGGCATGTCTCCGGCTCTCTTGTGCTTTGTCGCTGGCATCAAGCCATTGCAGTCAACCTTAGAAGCCTCTCTACCAAGTGAATTTGACAACCTAGAATTTTTATTTTCTGACGTCGAGTCTAATGCATACTGTCCAACACAATTTTGTCACCTGCGCTCAATACTGGCTGGTCCTTCATTTCCCGAGCCCAAGTTCAGATCCAATCCCCCTTGAAACGTCGGTTCTGAATGTTCGGTGGCAAGATTTGGACTGCAGTGTACCACATTTTTGAGAATGTCTTGGTGGCTGAAACGACAAGAGTCTGTCGCCAAAGTAGCTTTTCGGACCGTCGGGGAGGAGCTCGAAGAATTTTCCGAAATTGCATGAGAACTTCTCAGCCTCTCGCCAGATGCATCCGTAGCAACCCAAACCCAGTGTTTTATGCGTAGATCAAAAACGCCAAAGCAGGGGTGAAGTATAACCCGCGGTGCCGGCCGTCATACTAGTTGGCCCAGGTACGCTACCAGCGCTCAGACACCCGGTCCCAAGATGGCTGCACCATTTCTCATTGCAACGGTCAAGGAACGCATGTCAACGTTTCTAATCGTATCCACGGGACGAACAGGCCGGGGAGAAAGGCGATGGGCAGCGTCGACGACATGCTTAAGATTCCATATTAGAGCTGCGATTAAGGTTTATGTCCAGTATTGCTCGAGTGACCTCTTGGTCTATAGAAGCTAGTGTTATCAACCGCCAATGTCGTCCCAAATCCCTGACATAACCAGCCCCCCTTTCTCGTACTTCCAATTCTAGGTTGTACCTGTATCCCATTGGTTGCCATATCTTGTGGGCTTCATGAAGGGCCAATCGCGCTGCGATTGAATCCCTCAGTACTAGTCAGATAGTATGAGAGCCCAGTATTCTCTGATCTATTTGGGACGTCATGATCCTCATGTCATTGATTAACACACCTACATCAGATCACGCTCGGAGGCTTATAGGACCGAACATGTTCGGCACCAAATGTAGGGGAAACAGGTTGAACAGCACTCAAACAGCAGGCGCCGTATCTTAATCTCAGTGAATCATTCCGGAAATCTTTACGGTATGGAGGACCACTAGGAAACAAGATTTCTCCATCCTCTGTTCCGTTCATTGGGGACCACTGAGCCATGAGGATATCGCCAAACCCCTGGATGCTTGTCTCAGCAAGTTAAGCATCTTTCAGATCGACCTCATCGCCCCGGAGATAGTTTAACTCTGCCCGGTTGTAGCGGTCCCGCTGTTGCCACTTGATCACTCGGGTCAATTGCCACCGTGAGTACGCGCTCATCAATTAGCGGTGGTCATGACTCTCAACCGTAATTGAAGACTTGCAACACTGAAACCAGCTGAGCCGACCTCTGGAATTCCTGGCAACACGAAACTCGGCAATCAACATGGAACCCATCTGATCTTTGGATCTAGAGTTTCTGCCGGCAAACATTTTGCACATAGCTATTCCAGCCCCTCTTCGGTTGATCTGCCATCGATCGACCGGTCAATCCTGGTTGTGCTATATATTCATCGTCAATAAAGAGGAAACTTCATCCAAAGCTTGGAGTTGTTGCTACCATTGGTCCAGGACACACAAGGATCTTGGCATGGGGCTCTGTTCCACCCGACGGGGCTGAATGAGCCGCAAGCGGCTAAGGCTGTTCCACGCGACAGACTTCATGCTATGTCGTGTAAGAGTCATGAACCTTGCATGCAAGGCTCAATTTAAAGCCCCTGCATCCTGCTTGTCCCTGTATCACCCCACCCTCAACGGCCTGAGGGCTGAGTCCCTTCGCTGCGTCGGCAAGCGGGTCCCCCGGTAGCTCTAGATCACCGCGCGCTTGATCTGAACAGTGAAGCGCCAGTGCCTCCTATTGAAGTTCGGCAGAGATGCACGCCTGCTGACCTTGGGACGGGAGGCCCGCAGACCTGGAGTGCAGAGACGTCACCACCGTCTCGACTCTTAGACGAAGTCCTGGGCTGGAAAATACCACATTATTTATTACAGCTGTTGCCAAGCGCGGCCTCGCCGCCTCCAGGCCCTATTCGGCAACCTATCTAGAACTCTTTAGGCTCAAAGTCCCGCCGGCCTGTTCCGCGAGTCTGGTGCTCGGTGTCCGTCCTCGCTTGGAGATGAACTCCCCGTTGTGGAGAGTACCCTGTCACGTCGACACATAGCTGACTCGACACCTCCTACACTCCCCATTCCCCCATTCCCTGCCTACGAAACTCTCTTCCTTTCTTCCCGGGCCCAGACCCTTGCTTGCCTCTGTGGTGTCGATCTCTTTCCCAGGCTGGTCCAAAATCGCTATCACCTTTCGATCTTTCTTCTTCTCCGCTGGCCAATCCACGATCATTGCATCTGCGACTCTCACCACTGTCCAGCGGCGCGCGCTGGGTGCGCTTTAGTATCAAACCCACCCTCAGTCACTCCTTTCTCAAATCGGCCGCAACTTGCTGTTGCCCATGGCTTGAGGGAAACGCCCTACACCTACGAATTATGAAAAATTGCAGCAACTTGGTTTGAACACGGACCAGGACGAACAATCATTCTCCTCCGATCGCGCCGTCTATCGACGAAAACCCACCGCGGTCATCGACACAATGGAGGGTGATGCTGCCAGGTATGGTTCCGACCCGAGGAACCAGGCCAAGAATCCGGAGATTTTAATAGTGGACGAGATCGCCGGAACAACGCACTGGGACCTGAACATGACCCCAACGAAGACCAATGCGCTGAATGGGCACAGTGCCGACACAAATATGGAAATGGAGACGAGGCGGGTGGAGGGAACCACAGTAATTCACGGCGCACAACCAACAGAGTCGACAATCGACATCGACCCTCCGAGACCCGCAGTCGTGACGGACAACAACTACAGCGACCTGCCCGAGGTTGTGGAAGCCATACCGCCGTCATGGGATCTCGTCGACGACAAGATGCCCGTCATCATCGATGAGGGCAGCGAGAAAATCGCCGCGATGGACGGGCAAATACCTGCGTCAATGCTCTCACCGTCACTTGCCGACCCCGTCCCAGCTTATCCCCGCAGCCTCACGTTCCGGTCGTCGAATCTGAGCACGATGCCCCTCACCGGTGACCGCAGCATGCCAAGCTCGCCGTACTACGACCAGATGCAGATCCAAGATGAGGAGACGCGCGAGGTCAAGGTCTGCGGCATGGGGAGCCGGATGTTCATGTGTGTGGCGATTAGTCTCCTGTGCTTCGTCCTCGTACTGCTTGCCACCGTCCTTGGCGTAACTTTGACCATGAAAGGGCAGAGGTCGAGTAGTAGTTCCGCATCCAAAGACTATTTCGCGATCCTAAACACCACGCAATTGGCCGCGGTAAATTGGACAGATACGACTGGCGTCGCTCGGTCGGCCCTATTCTACCAAGACTCTGAAAGCTCTATTTTAGTATCACTCCGCGACTCAATTAGCAATGACTGGTACTACAGCAACGTCACGCAGGCGGTGTTGAATATGACTGGGGCAGACGAGTTGGATGTTCTCGCAGGGACACCGTTGGCAGCCGTGACGAACTCATATCAAGTCAGCTTGTACTACCTGACAAATGACAATTTTGTCGCAGAGATATGGGCTTCCGACATTGTCGGTGAAGTCTGGTTTGCAGGAGAACTCGGCACGCGCCTGGCGCCCCAGGCGATGGAAGGCTCTAAACTTTCGGCGTACTGGCAGATCTGCGAAAACTGCACCAACTCATTATTCCTGACATATCAAGAGCCATCCGGCAGTATTCAGCTTTGCAACCTCACCAACAACACATGGTCATATGCCGGCCCAATCGGCACTGAATTGTCCACAAATGGAACTGGATTATCACTACGCCCTTTCACCGACAATGACGGCATTGGTCAGTACGGCACAATCGACAATGCATTGAGGGTATACCACTTCGATGACTCAGGGAAGCTACTGGAGATCATGAACGGCCCGGAGACAAACTTCACCTGGGTGGACGGCGGCTCTGGTAGGTCCATCCCACAAGCGCAAATTCAGAGCCAGTGGCTAACAATGTTCCAGACGTCTCTATTAGCAGCGCCGCAGCAATGGTCAACCCCAGTCCGGGCCTGGTTTCAGTCTCATACGGCGACCACGGGTGGACGAACATGATGGTGACGTACCTCGCCTCGGACGGCACCCTGACGTCCAGCTTCTGGAACGAGAGCGCCTGGACGGCCGGCGCGCCCACCCTCACCGGCGGCCCGGCCGGTTCGACCAACTTCACGGCGATGGCCACGGCACAGAACAGGATGATCTACGGGCTGTCGGACGGTGGCATCTTCGAGTACCGCTTCGACGACAGCAACCCGCTTAACTGGATCTACACATCCGACGTGGCCACCAGCTGAGCTGAACTGAACTGTAACTGATGTTGTATAAATCTCATATTGAGGCGAGGCGTTCATGGTCACGATTCCCAGGATTTGCGCTTTGGCATTGATTCAGTCTGTTGCATCAATATTCATACCTAGTAGGAAACTTATTCAATTGATAAACCTCTTAAGTATCTTGATGAGCTGCTGTTCAATAGATGGTATCTATGGTACTGGTGAATCATTTAAGAGATTCGTACCCGTAAAAATGGTACAACCATACAATGCTAACAACTTAGGTAAGTATATATAGCTAATAGGAGCTAGAAAAGTGATAAGATAACTTAGGTCAGGTTAACACTAAACTAGCTATCCTTTATCCTATGGGAGGTTGTCCTATAGGAGGTTGTCCTATGAGAGGTTGTCTTATAGGAAGGTGTCTTTCAAGAGGTCATCCTATAGAACTTGGGTATATCCTCTATTTTTATGCACAAGTGGGTAAGAATTTCTGATCCCATCATTTAACGGTTTACTTTCACGTCATGATTTTCCAAAACCACATGTGCTTTGACCCATCCAATGTGCTGAAGATACTGTCCAAGCATGGTCATATTTTGCGAATATCTCTCATGTGACATCTTTAGAAGCCGTCGGCTTGCTGGGATCAAATTGGCGCAGCACTATCTATTAATAAGTGTGTCTAGGCTGTGGAGATGTTCTGGATTTGTCAAAATTTCAAATACCACAGCTTCGTTCGAGACCCCAAAGATCTTTTGTTTCAATCCCCCATATTTGATCCTCAGAGTACCTCCACCTGATCTGACGCAGGTTTCAACATTGCTATCCAGGTTCTTGACTAATTCGTTTGGTGATGGCGAGAGGATCTCCACCATACTTACACACCGAGGCCCCTCTCTTGGCCATTACTAAGTTATGTTCCTTGACCTGATATTTTCAATTTATCTGAAAGGCCGCATCATGTGAGTCGGGTCCATTCAATAATTACCACCATATAACTTGTAACTCTACGTCTCAGTATCTTTAATTGAAGAGCGACTGAACAGGCACCCATATTGGCAGACCTTATGTCGCAATGTGAAAGAATTTGCACAAACTACTCATTGGGCTTTGTGACTTGGATATCGTCGACGCTCGTATCAATCTATCTACGAATGTGGCACTGCTTCGGCGTGCATTGGTATTAAAAAAAGGTCTCAGAACGAGGGAAAGGTAGTTGCTTGTGAATATAAGCTGTGGGTTTCTAGAAAGACATAGAATGAGTCCGGCACCGCCAGCAGAATCTATCGTTCTGTTACGCACTCAATGCCTGTTAGCTGGCAGTATGGCTTGGTAGCCAGTCATGCACTGCATACGCAGTGGCATATCATCGGAGACCGCCGAACACAAGCTGCTTATCAACAACTTCAATTGAGAGCTAGCCGTCGCGCTGTGTAACCCACACCCACCTTCTCCAAGTTATAAAGACTGCCTCTCCGCAGGTCCTTTACATCGTTTTCTTGTCAGACCGCAGCCCGTGCGGAGCAGGAACATTATCACGAAGTCCTGAGGTTGCCACCTAGAAGAAACTGCCGTTGCAAGCACTGTTCATCCGGAATCACCATGGGAACGAAATACATTGATCGGCAAATACCCAAAGTGAGTCAGCTCTCGCTTTCATGACCATACACGTACTTTCTGCAACGGAATATTGAAAGGTGGACTTGGATGCTGCACCTACCCACCGTTCTTTTCAACACTAGATTGGACTGACGATGTCAGATCTCGCTGCGAGATTTTGAGAACAGATTGGAAGAGATCACCTCAGAGCTGTGTGATGCTGCGGAGAATGTTGGCTTCTTTTCTATTGTGGACCATGGCATCACTCAGGCAGAGGTTGACAACGCCTTTGCCACCTCTCAGGCCTTCTTCTCCTTGCCAGATGATGTCAAGGCCTCTGTGGCGTGGAATCCTAACAATGTCGGCTGGGAGAAGAACTCTCAGATAAGGCCATCCACAGGTGCAGCAGACAACAAGGAGTCGTACCAACTTCAATTCGGCGAAAACATGCTCACTGGGGGAAGGGCGACAATGGCTATACCAGCATGTGGATGAATGACACTCACCTCCCTGGTTTCAAAGACAATTGCCTCCAATTCATGCACCACATCCACAAAGTATCCGAAAAACTCATGGTCTGCCTTGCCAAGGGATTAGGATTCCCCCAGGACTACTTTCTTGAGTCTCATGATCCATCCGACCCCAAGTGTCAGAACGTGCTCCGCCTGCTGCACTACTTTCCCACACCAGAGTCCAACTACGGGAAAGTCTGGCATAGGGCGGGCGCCCATGCCGACTGGGGCCTCGTCACACTTCTTTTCCAGCGCGAGGGGCAGACCGGCCTCGAGATCTGCCCCGGGCGCGAAGCGGTCACAGAGTTCGCGCAGGGCGACACCTGGACCAAAGTCAATTTCGAACCGGAGGCCATAATCTGCAACATTGGAGATATGCTGATGCGCTGGTCTGACGACCGCTTCAAGTCGACATTTCACCGCGTCAAAGCACCCTCTGAACCGGGCGACTTCTACGGAGAGCGGTACTCCATCGCGTTTTTCACTCAGCCGAGCAAGGACACGACTATCCAGGGGCCGAAGAAGAAGTATCCGGAGATAACGGGGCGACAATTCATCGCAAATGCTATGGAAACGCATTTTGCGGCTCTGAAGAAGCAAGTGGAACATCGCGATGAAAAGACGGACAAGATGCCATCGTCAGAAGGAGCGTCGGTTGTGAAGGCCACTGCTTGAGATGACAAGGACAGTGTACTTCGCTCAAGGATCTTTCTCATGAGTTCTGCGGTAATTTTAATTGATTTGTATTTACTAAGGAACTTGTTTTGGAGTGCCTCCAATTCACGAATAGTTCAATGTTGTGCTGACGATAGATCCACGTTCCTTCACCTCGTGACACATTTATTTCAGCCAAGATCTCAAGTGCTCGATGTTGTTCTCTGCCAACTGTTCATTCTGCACACGCCAGAAGGAAAGGCTGATCCTCACCAAAGGTAGTCCTCAAGGAATTCGAAGGCTCGAAATGACAATTGGGCATCACAACCAACGGGTCCCGTCCCACTTTGAGAAATCCCAGTCTGGAGCCGCTGACATCACTGGGACGGTCAGGGGCGCGCCTCGCTTGGTCGAGGACGCGAAAAATTTGCTGAAATCCTCGCCAGGATTGGTGCCTGCTGTACAAGTGTCTGGGATGTCTGGACCCAGTTGGGAACTGTCGACAACCTTTGATGCGTTAACGAGCTTCCTGTCCCCACCCTGCAGTATGCCTTGGGAGTCGCTCCATTCACCATTGGATCCCTCTGAATAAACGCCAGAGTCTGATTCAGATGAAGAATACTGAACGACGGCATCGATATTCGGGGTACTGACTGGGATTATGCCCCATTCATCCAGAGTTGCCGACAGCGTTGCGACCGGCGCGTTCCAAATGTCCTTCATCACAGTTACTGCTTTGTAGCCTATCTCACCGCAGACACAAGAGTCTCGTTCCGTCATAAGCCACTGAATGAGCCTCTCTGGGAGCTGCTTGTGGAAAGCGTGCTGTTGTGGAATCTTTCGGCGCGGCAGGTAAACTGTGAGATATGAACCGTCCTCCCGAAGGTCCATGGCCAGTGCCCCTCGTGATGCCTTATATAAGACACCATCCTGCGAGAGATGAACTTCCAAAGAAATTGCATCGGTGGCAAAAATCTTTGCATTTCTTAGGAGTTCATACAGATAGTCTGCGTCTTCCGCCGTCCTTACACGGGGGCTTTTGAAGTGCTTGGCAATTCTGTGATCCGACTTGTCAGTGGACGCATTCCAGGTCCATTTGAATCTAAAGAACCTACCTGAGAACAGCGTGAGCTCTTTGATGAAACTGAAGGTCTGGATGAGAAATTGATTCCGCATCGGAGGTTTGTACGGAGACAAACATCTTCGCACATCGAGAGACGTATCTGTGGCCAATTTGGGCCCACCGAATGAACGGCTCCAGTTCGATGACCATTTCCAGGCTGAAATCAAAGAATTTCAAGTTGTCTTTAAATAAATTTCGCGTAAAATCTCGATCGGCGATGAAGAATTGCGTTTGTGCTGAGACACACTGAACCCCTCCTTCAGGATACTTCACAGGGAAGATTCTACCCTCCCCGTTGAGTTTTGATCGCTGTATGTGCGCATCCTTTGCTGGGCAAACTTGAAGAAGTGAGTTGATCGTCATCAAGTGTGTCTTCATTTCCTCGATCGCAATCGATCTTCGACAACCCGCCTCGTTCAATTGGTCGACCGCCACTTCAAGTGTCAGCGGCTTGAGGCCGAGGACACGGACAAAAAGCCAGTGTAATTTCTCGTATTCTTGTTCGAGGGGGACTTTATCCCCTCGTCGAGAATCTCCAGACCAGCAGCAGTGAGAAGGCCTATGCCACGATGGTCGCTCATCGAATACCCGACACACAAGTTTGTTTCGTTCGAATTGATCCTTAAGCCAACTAAGGGAGGCTCCTTGTCCAATCTCTATCCCGCAGAGCCTGTCAATTTCGCTGTACAAATCTTTGACGTCAACACGGGTAAGGCGTTTGAGACTCTTCAACTCTTCGACATATGTATCCAGAGTACAGTTTGGTATGCCTAGTGTGCTCGTGAATAGCTGTTCGAGCCGTTGTTGATCGGGGCCACAGAAGAATGCACATTCTTCGTAGTAAATACGCAAAGCATACTTGGTATTCAGTCGCCGGACTGCGCTCCTTTTTATCTCACGCAAATCAGCGGAGATACCATTACGCCTAGCTAGGTAACGTCCGTGGATGTGTGAAAAGAAGCAGAAAAGAAAGAGCTGAATTCACATACCAAACGCATTCCTTGGGAGAGGCCCAAATGTGGTTATTCGTGGAGGAAGACTGCGGAATGCAAATAGCTTTCTCATCTGCGAATGATTCCCTGTGTGTTCATGTCTGTTAGTACGTGTAGACATCGGAGAAGTATTAACGCACCGTATCGTCTCAACTTCCCCTCCGCCGACCCTATCCTTCTGATGCTGTTCCTGGATGTAGGTATACAAGCTGAATAATCTGCTTATACTCATGCGACTGGAGTACCCCGGTTTCAGAGCACGCACGCTGTAACGCAGGATATGCAGAGCAAATTCAAGGTCAGTGCGAGGTATTCCAACACCCACTTTGTTCAAGAACATCTGCCATTCAGTCGTCATGCTACCGTCCATCTCACCGAGTTTCTGCAAAAATGGGAAGGATATGCAGGGCTCCAGGAATCGATTGACGAGGTCTTCCAATTTTCTAGTCGGAAAAAATGTTTTCTTCAGGACTTCTTGGCCATCTCGACATATGACCATTGTGTTCTGAAGATATGTGATGAATTCAGGTGCAAGCTGTGAGTCTTGATGAATATGTACCTGAAACGCCCCAAGAGATATCTCAGGTCTGTAGTCTTGCAAGTCTTCCCCAGATACAGATAGATCTGTATGTACAACTCGAGCATACCATGAAATGTTGAGGTAAATATGAAGCCACTGAATCCAAGTGTGTGCCTGATTTGGAGGCTTTTGTGGCGCATTGGAGAAGTATTCGTCGTTCAGAAAGTAATGAGGCGTGATTTCTGGTGGTGTGTGGTATTTCGCGTGTGCGTTCCAGGCACGTCCTTGTAGCAGTATCCAAGGGCTGCAAGAGTCCCCGCCAGTAGTAAACATGGATACAAGCACTTTGGAAGGATTTCGAATGCGTTCATCCTTGTCGAAAAGGACAATATCTGTGTAAGAAGCCTCATCTGCAGACTTCAAGTGTTGAGTCAGGTAGAGAAAGATGAGATGTTGCTTCGAAGTTTGCACTGATATGTTAGGCAGGAGTCCGGGCTGCCCATAAATCCCCAAGATTCTGCTTCGAACCAGGGACACGGGTGCTTCTCGAACGCCCAAGTCTTGGAAAAGCCTTATCCTGTCCACATTGGTAATTGTTTTTCCGATCATGCGGAGCCCAATTTCCGGAGGCATGTCTCTCCCGTCAAGGACGGGGAAGAAGACTGGACCAGCCGCCGCTGAAACCCAGCCGCCCCCCTCAAGCGGCAACAAGTTCATAGTCTTCAGCTTGGCTTTGTACTTGGGCCAGTTCTTTAGAAATGGCTCATGCAACAACTTTGCTGTTTGGCTGTGCCAATGGTCCGTTGTTTCCGTTGACCTCATCCGTGACCGTGTGCCACGATCAAGGTCTTCTGACAGCCAATTAAGAAAGTGTCCGAAATCGGCGAATTTGAGTCCCCAATTCATCAGAATATTCAATTCACTGGTCAAATATCGCTGTGAAATGATGTTCTCCGCAACCCCATCCTCCAACAAAGGCTCACCGTTCTCACAGAAGTCGCCGTTCAGGCGAACTAGGTCTTCGATCCGGTGTTGATCATGCTGTTTGTGACAGTACAGAACCGGTATCTGTCTCAAGCGCAGGCCGATCTTGTATAACAACGACAGCCATAAAGCACCCCAGTCCTTTTTAGTTCTGTCGGGCAAGTACCTCACCCATTGAAAGCGCAGGCTTGGATGCTCACAGAACTGCACCACAGCTTTGCAAAACGCATCAGCCACTCGATCTAGCAACGCAAAGTTACGTTGTGAATCTTTGACAATGTCTTGGCTACTGTCAGTGACAAAGTAGGCATGGATTATGAATGGGAAGCCCGCTGACCGGACAGGAGAGTATGCGGATACTACATCCTGCGGCGCGATGATGGGGACTGATGTCTCTGAGAGTTCAAAAGCGAGTGCAACATCCGACGTGTGGGAGACCTGACCATGGCGTGTCTGATTTTCCTGGTTCACAAACTGCGTTGCTTTGTGCACCGTGGTATGATAATGCTCGATGTACTTTTTTTGGATCCCGTCTTGTACTGTAATTCCTGTCAGCACCGCATGGTTAACGCTTGGGCGTTTGATTGAGTATGTGGTGGAAAGTTCTTCAGCCCCGTCGATGCGGTGAAAAGCAAAACGAATAATTTTCAGCTTTTTCATGAACAAAAGGATTGTGTGTGGAAGCTCTACAAGCCGTTTCCGGATGGTTTCATGCAACTTTCGCGAAAGGTCGAGGTTCTCAGTGTCTTCAGTGCCGAGAAGATGAAGTGTGAGTCTCGTCATCGATATTCCTTCATCGTCCAGGGGCTCCTCCCACTTAGGCACGATCTTTCCTACATAGGCGTCGCCAGTCAGGCGGCTGAGGGAGAAAGAAAAGTGCCCGGATTGGATATGGGCTTTCCAAGATGCCTTGAAAACAGACTGGAATCCGATGTCTTCCTCTGCGGCGTGCCTGTGATGTCCCC
Source organism: Diaporthe ampelina (assembly GCA_023522825.1). Taxonomy (NCBI): domain Eukaryota; kingdom Fungi; phylum Ascomycota; class Sordariomycetes; order Diaporthales; family Diaporthaceae; genus Diaporthe; species Diaporthe ampelina. The sequence continues at coordinate 50,780 of JAMFTM010000164.1, forward strand.
TCTTCGAGCTCTTACCAGCCGAGCAAATCGCCTCGAGGTCATCATCGGTGAAGCCGTCCTCGTTGCACTCAACAACGATACGGTGGCGGAAGAGGTGGAAGGACAGGTAAGGTTCTTCACCAAGGGCTGCTGCCTTGTTGTAAGAGTTGTTATCAGCATTCTGTAGTAGCTCAAACACAAAGCGGGTTGTGCTGGTATTCAGGCTCCTGGCTGGTCTGTGTATGCACAAAGTCAGTGACAAATTACACCCTGTTACATCGGCTGCATATATGATCCTCACGCGGAAATACTGGAGCTTATCACTGAAACCTCCTCCAGAACATCTTCTCCACGCTCACGATCCAGCTGAGGGTCCCACCGCCCCGGTATTGTTGAACTCAGGTGGCCATGCTCGGCGGCGATCCGTTGAACAAGCTCTTTTGCACTCTCCCTGGTTCTGGGGAAGGCCATGACCACGTTGGGTAGGGGGTTAAAACCCTCCAGACTGCCAGCAATTCGTTAACTGTGATTGAGCCTGATGGGGGCATATACCGATGAGGCCTGATTAAAGGGGGAAATAACCAGTGGCTTGCACCGGATTCATGGAGGAATATCACGCACCTGCCAAGATAGCCCTTCCGAAGATAACTCCGGGGTTAGGATGTTTAGACCAAGTGTATTGTGGTGTTTGATGGCTGAGAGACCTTTTTTTATAGAAGCTTCAACCTGAGAGAAGTGCTGAGGTAGAATTCGACGGAGCAGGAACTCAGTTTTAGTGTGTCAGGCTCAAGTGCCTGTGCCTGTGATCCGAAATGTGACGGATAAAGGCAGCACTTTCAGGTGGGTAGGCCGACATCCACAGATTAGTGCTTTGAGGGCCAACCATACGGTACCTAGTACAACCCTGGGAAGTTTTAGACTTGTTAGGCGCTGGAAGAAAGCAGGCACACGAGCAACGATGCAGGTTGAAGTGAAACATCACCCTATATAGGCTCTAATCTCGGCCCAGAAAACCCCTCCAAAGTCGCTTATGCAGTTGCAAAGAGGCGCCCGGCCACCCGGCCCACCTCCTGAGCTGCAAGGAGGAGGCGCAGGTTTGAGCATCGCGCCGAGCGCGGTAAATCGAATTTAGGGTCCACAAATGAGGGACAGCCGTTGATAATTTTGCGATCGCGGAGGCCAAGATAATTGGTTGTATTTACTGGAGACTGTACGCAAGTCTTCCATTTTCAGGACGTGGGAAGTTGTAGTGATAATATCCAGAAGAGATCAGAGATTCGCACCCGCAAAAACGATACACCCGAGCCTTACAGATTAACCTCCTACGAGACAAGCACCTACAAGACAGCCTCCTATGGGGTAACTTTCCACGGGTTAATATCTCAAAACATAAGATCCTATAAGATGACCTCTTATACGATAACCTCCTCTAGGACAATTTCTTGTAGGATGACCTCTTATAGGGTAACTATTCTGGGTGTACCCTCTGTTTTTGGGGGTGCGAAATTCCTCATCTCATCCGGAAAGGGGGCCGTCGATAGATGCACTTGTTTACGCGGTGTTCTGTCTCCGCTTTAAAGCCCGAAGAATATCAGTTGCCGAGGAGACACCACCAAACCATGCCAAGTTCTTCATACTGGCATTATGGTCCTCCATCGTCAGGGTAGCCGTAGCATCGCTGAGTGTTTTGCAGTAGAAGTCCCTCGTCACGCCGTCCCGCACCGTCGACTCGACACAGACGTTGCTGCCAACACCCGTGCAAAGGAGCTGGTTTACACCGCGGCTGCGCAGCATGTCTTCGAGTCCCGTCTTAAAAAAGGCAGAATTTCGGGTCTTATCGATCACGACTTCGCCTTGGGTCGAATTGGGGGCGAGTTCGTCGAGTATGTCCGCATCCCAGGTGCCGCGGACCAGGCCCCGCAGCTCCTTGATCTGAGGCAACTCCTCCATCTGCACGCCAGCGTCTGAGTAGTCCTCATTGTAGCAGAGGCGGGTGAAGATGACGGGGATTTTTGCGGCGTGGCTCGCTGCGCGGAGCTTGTTGATGGTTTCGACGATGGCGAGGTGGTTGGAGACGGGCATCCCGAGCTTGCTGAAGCATCCCTCTGGATGGCAGAACCCGTTTTGCATGTCAATTATGAGAAGTGCTGGGTGAGACTTGAGTAATCCGGCCATCTTGGGTCATCAATGATCAGAGTAATGAGGGCAGGTTCAACCTTTTCTCTAAATGAGACGCCCCCTTGATGGTCTCAAGAAGGAATTGCTGCTTCCCATTTGAGCTTGACAGGGCTTTGTGTGTTCAAGTCAAAATGCAGTTTCTGAACTACGCACACAAGTGGGTAGTATCCAAGTAAGCTGCCAAGCAAGCCGTCGCGGTCTCCATCCAGACCATAGAGAAACGGACATCTAGGTACACGTCATCTCTCATTGATGCCGAATGTTAGCTTACTCAACTGATGCGTGCTACAGCTTACTTTCTTGTATATACACGCCGTAGACTCTTTTCGTCTCACGCACTCGGACTCTACTTGTACACTGCCGTGAGGCTAAGCAGGTACGCCTTCGTGGTTGCCGAAGTGAAGAAAAACCAGATGAGTTGTCCCAAACCTAGAGACCGCAGATTAAATAACCATATGTCACAAACAGAGGCTCCCAAAGCCAAGACTCCAGATGTCCAACCAACAGAGTGCTTTTGCTCTTTATAATGCCAACAATGCTCAGCGCACAACAGCAGGCCTTGTCGCCGTGCACCTGCCTCCCTCACATCGGTACACCCATGGCCGACTGAGCATCCCTGATCTTGGTCTCCTGCTTGACCAGCGTCTGCGACAGCTTAAAAAGCCGGTCCCTCTCGTCCCTGATGGCCGCCCTGACATGAGTCGCAGCATTATGCATGCCGTCCTGGATCTGCGTCTTGAGCACGGCCTCGAGGCTCTCGAGGCGCTTGGTCGACCTGGCCATGGCCGTGCGAACCTTGTTCAGACTGTCCTGGCTGGCCTTCATCATGGCCGCGGAGGGTGCGGCGGCGGAGGATGACGACGCAGGGGCCGAAGGGGTGCCTATGACGGCGGCGGACGAGGAGGACGGCCCGCCGCCGCTGCTGCTCGGAGGGGGTGGCATGCCCGGGGTTGCTGTCAGGTTTGGGTCATGTGCTGCGGTGTCGCCCCCGTTGGCTGGTTCGGGGATAGCAGAGGGACCCGGCATGCCGGCCATGGGCGTGTCGGGGGCAATGGGGCCATCTAGGTCGAATGCGAAGGAGGGCTCGCTGCCGCTGCTGTTTAGGTAGGCCTCGCACTTGGTGAGGTGGTTCTTCATGCGCTGGATGTTGTCGGCGCAGGCATCTTTGTTGCAGTGCAGGCAGAAGGCCCGCTTCTGGGCGTGGGCCTCATCCTGAAGGCGACATTAGCTGACCATTTTCATGGTGTGGAATGCTTGTTGCTTGTGGTAGTGGCGGAGCGTGTGGTTGGATGAGATGAGATGAGATGATCGCCGCGTTCTGAACGCGCTGTAGCTTTCGTCGCGCAGGGAATCAGACGCATCGACTGAGTGCAGTCATCCGGACCGACATACTCACCTCATAAGTCCGAAAATGGACCCTCGTATCACTGTCCAGTTTTCGAGGCATGGCTGCTTCCTTTTTTTTGATCGATCCCCTTCCCCTCTGCGGCCTCCTTTCTCGCAGTGCTGTTGCGCTTCGAGGCGGAGGACGAGGCGTGCAGGTGGCCGGCAGGAGCAGACTCGGCGTTCAGAACGATGGCCGTATGCCTCCAAAATTTCTAAAGTTACGCGCCGTCAGCCGACCCCTAACCCTGTCAGAGCACTTGACCCTTCCCCCTTATCACCACACAGCGATCTGACATGGTGGAATTCCAGTGCATACATTCAAGAGAGCGCACCTTGTTTTGAGAACCCCTGCTGCCTTGCTCTCAGACTGCAATGCAAATTATTATCCTAGCATATGCCCGTCGCCTATAAATGCTGACGATATAAATCAAGATCTAGTATGCAAAACTAAATGACCACATGTTGTCCTTGGGTATCATGAATGCCGAAATATGCAAGCCTCCCTTCATTACGCACGACGTTGTTCGAGTTCTTCATCCACGACAAACTCGCTCACCTCAAGCTCAAGCACGTCTTCGTTGGCGTCAAGAGCTCCATCTCCACTGTCCTCGCCCTGCAGTATACCTCTCAGCCTCTTCCTCACCAGTGGGTCCTTCTCCATCTCCTGCCATAGGCCAAGGTCCCAGTCCTCCAAGTTGCCCTCCATCCAGTCTTCCCTGCGGACTTTCTTCCAGCTCCTGAGCCTCTTCCACCATCCTCGGCCCCACCGCCACAGGCCCATAATAGTCAGCGTCCGCTTCGCCATCTTGAATCCCAGTTCCAGGACAAAGAGGACCATCAGCACGAGGACAAGGGTGATCCACCATCCTGGATCTTTGCCAAATGTGCTGAAGAAGCCACCACGGACGTTATAAGGCGACGGCTGAAGCGCGTATACTCCTGCAAGGAAGGCTTGCCAGAGCCACCAACCGGCGACGGTGATAAAGAAGGAGCCAAGGACGAGGAATGATTTGAAATGCGTCTCGACGATTCTGCCACAAGTCGGTTGATCAGTGGTCGTTCGCCCCTTGCGCAAGAAGGCGATGGTGCAGAGCGGGCAGTGGTACTCACAGCAATTTCCAATTCGTCCACACAATGCATACCGTGAACACCAGATCACCCAACGCGAACAAGCCCTGGTCCCTGAAGCCCCCAGCCTGGCCAAAGTAGCCATAGCCCGCCCAACAACCATAAAATGTAAGAATACCCTCGACCGCAGCACCAATCATCCAGCCGAGGTACCGCGAGAGATTGAGCGCTTCCCCCCGCTGGCCGTACACATAGAGTTCCGGCACAGCAAGGAGGGTCTCCTGGGTCAAGTCCTGCTCCCAAACTCCAGGCGTGATCGTGGCCAGACTGGTGAAGAGCACATTGAGCACCGTCAGGCTCCAGCTCTCATACAGCGACGTCCCAGTGAACCCAGTGTACCTCGTGAAGATCTCCTGGGGCATGTAGAAGAACATCTCCTTCCAGAACGTCCACAACACAAACTTGGCCGTCCGCACGTAGTTCCACCTACCGTGAACGAGAAGGAGGCGTTGCAGGAAGCGAAACTGGGCGATGGAGTAGTCTGCTACCCGGGCAGCCTGGAGACCTTCATGGCCCGAGATACCGATGCCCACGTGAGCCTCAGAAATCATAGCAAGATCATTTGCACCGTCTCCAATAGCGAGGGTCAGAGACGGTGATGTGACGGGGCGTTTAGACGATATGGTCTTCCGTGTTGCTCGCACAATGAACGCCTTTTGAGCCGGGGAGGCTCGGCAGCAAATGACACTGTCGATGTGCGGGATCAAAGCAAAGAGAAGATCTTTCAGCCTTGTGTTGCTGGGGTCGGCTGGTGTTTCTATGCAGCCTAAGGTGTGGCCGTCAATCACCACGACGGTGTGATGCCGTGTTGTGGTTGTGGGGATGTCGCTAGCGATGCCAAGGTCCTCCATTATCTCCATCATCTGTGCCTCAAGATCTCCTTGTACTGCATCCAAGATGTATACCTCAGACTCTGGCAGACATATTCGTGCGGAATGTGCAATGTTGATGGCCGTCTCGCGTTTGTCACCAGTCAACATCCAGATCTTAATATTCGCACGCCGAAGCTTGTCAATCGTCTCAGGAACGCCCCTTTGGAGCTTGTCTTCGATGGCAGACGCGCCGACAAGGTCCAGATTTTGCTCGATAAGCTCCCCGGCCTCTTCAATGCGGGACTGTCTGTCGACCAGACTTGTCTCCGCCGCGTGAAATACCTCTTTCCAAGCTTTATAGTCCGCTTCGGTGATGTACTTGTGGGCGTAGAGGAGGGTCCGCAGGCCTTCGGCCGCGAAATCATCAAGAAGCTTGAAAGACCGCGTAAATACTGTCGCTTCGTCGCTCAGTGATGGGTCGTCCAGGAAGGCGAACTTGTCTTGTTGGCGCCCAGCGGCGGATCGGGAACGGAGTGTCAAGGAAGATGAGACGTCCAAAGACGTGCCCCTGTTGAGGGATGGACGAGCGCGGTCGGTCGAGCTTCGGTACACATTGCTGATCTCGAAGGACTTGCTCCTACCGTATAATGGCGGACGTAGACTGGATGAGCCTGGGTTGGCCTGTCGATTAACGCCGATACTCCGTCGAATGGTCAGGCTCGGGCGACCACCGAAAGAATTTCGCGGCTCTTGTTGAAGACTCTTCCTCTGCAGTGCGCGCTCCATTTCTGCACTTTGTCGGACCTCATGGGCTTTTTGCAAAGCAACCTGGGCTGTCTTCAAACGTGGAAGAACCATCGAGTCAGCGCCTTTGGATACCAGCCAAATCCTGCCATCAGGGCACCTGAGAACAATAGACATTCTCTTCCTCTTGCTACTGAACTCGATAACATCGAGTATTTCGTACACCCGCGTGGTCTCTGAGCCGCTGCTGGACACCTTCAGAGTAATTTGCTGTGAGGAACGCTGCACAACTGTATATCCAAGTTGCTGAGCAGCTTGGACAAGCGCCAGCTCATCAGGGGAGGAGGCTTGGTACTCGATGCCGCCTTCCCTGAACTCAGGAAGACAGGTGTGGCAAAGAGCCATGGCAAGGATGTACTGCGTGGCTTTTCTTGCAAATGCAGAGTTCGGCCTAGCGCGAATGAATTCGAGCAGTTCATTCGTTGTGACATCTGGCTGCACCACATTGTGGCGCGTAGACGACTGCCACTGCGATGATGAACGGGGACTGGTCGTCGGACACGCATCAACTTCTTTAATTTTGTTTGGCTCCGCAACAACCTGAGCAACGGCGGGGCGAATATCGACAGGATGTGTTTGCATGGACTTCCTGCCTTGGCCATCGCCCGCAATGGGACCGACAGATCGCTCCTCGCGAAGGTCCATCTCGTGCAGCCAAGCCGTACCGGCAATTGTCATTTTCCTGAACTTCATCACGTTCTCGGTCAACGTTCCGGTCTTGTCGGAAAAAATGTACCCAACCTGACCCAAATTCTCCAAGATTGTGTTTGTGTTGCATCTTGCTGGGGTATCCGACGCAGCATCGTACATGCCCACATCGCCATTGAGCATGAGCATCTGTCCAATTTTGACAATCTCCAAAGAGACGTACAGCGCCAGGGGAATAACATTATTAAACATAATAGCGTATCCAATAATGATTTCCTCGGCGGCAACCCGCTGTCCATTGACATACCAGGCAGATCCCTCACTGCTCCGCTGCCATAGCAGATAGCCGATGGAACAGCCCATGGTGAGGCAGATGACGTAGAACACCAAGCTGAGGACGACGCGGTTGTACACGGCTTCGAGTGCAGGCTTTTTGGCCTTGGGGTGCCGATTGGCGTTCATTCGTATCTTCGATTCCTCGCCTGTGTTGATGACCAGACCAAGTGCACATTGTGTGTTTCGAAGAACACTCCCACGGTAGACAACCTCGTTGAGGGTGAGGGGTACCGTCTTCCCGTTGATCTCGGCCCTGCCATTGAAATTGTAGAGGTCGGCGTTAGGGTCCTCAACGACAAGTCTGGCTCTGCATTCCAGTATGCCGCGAATGGTTCCGCACCCTTCAAACTCAGGGAGGACGTCCTTTGATTTGAGATTGGTCTCACCATCCAATGCCATGGTCTCAACATATGCCAGTCCATTCTCGCCGTCAGCGTAGAGAAGAACAATATCAGCGGGGACCTCGTCATCTCGGGAGAGCCTGACGACGTCACCCACCCTGAGGTGACTCCACGCGGTCCTGGTCCATCTAAATCCATCGACGGCCTCCGAAGCGCGAGAAGTGGGAAGGTCCGGCTGCTTAGCCCGCCTGAGCCAAGAGACTGTCCCTGCGCATGCCCAGGCCCCGTGCGCGTCGGCTACCGACTTCTCGTCTGCACTTCGCAGGGCAGTGGCGGGCTGCGCATTCTCAACATTGTCGAGCCGATGCCTTTTATAGTCATCGTATCCCTCTTTGGCGATGGTGAGCAGCACGAAAAAGAGGAGCGGTAGGATGGTGGTAACGTTTCCGGTGGTGCTTATCCCAGGGATGGTCTGGGGGATTCCCACACAGAGGAAGTAGAAATTGCCCAAGCGGCTGAACTGGAAGAAGAGTTGCTTGGGAAAGAAGTTGAAGATATTGTAGCGAGAGGTGCGGATGACATTCGAGATGAATGCATGGCCGCGGCGCTCGTCTACAAACTGGGTCGACCGGCGCGGATCAAGTGGGATCACGCGGCCATTTGCAGAGGGGGCCAGGGGTTTCTGGCGGAGAAGGGTCTCAACGACGAGGCTGTGGTAGTGGCGGGTGACGAAGTGCTTCGCTCGCTGTGTGGTCGTGGGTGACGACCGCGGCTGGGCCTGTTGTGCAGCTGGATCCGTTGGCTGCACGGAGCGGTGTGAGAGCCGTGGCCCTTGGCTTGGATCCTTCTCGGTGGTGCTGTGAGCGTCAGGTGCGCCAGCGCCATCGACGACTACCATGGCGCGTTGGGGATGGCGGCGCGGGTCGAACTCATGTCTTCTTCAGTCTTCAATATCAGGAGACGAGGCAGGGCAGGGCGGGTCAGATTCTGGACGTGACAGGTTGGTATTGTCGTGCAGCGCCTTGAATCGGGGCCCGGAACATCGGGGCGTCAGTCACGTCAGACCTGGCCAGTGCTGGTTGTCTAATGTCCGATGCGAGATTTCTCAGTGCAGGCCGAGCAGTCCGAGTCTGGCCCGTGGGCAATCTCCGCTTCCCTGGGGTGTCTGACTCCCAATTCGGACTTGGCCAAAAGACGGAACAAAAACGAGTGGCAGCAAGATGCTTTGCTGGGGAGGAAAGGGGAAGAAGTGTGGGGGTGAGTGAGAGTGATGGTGAGAGAGATGATCAATTAAGGTCCAGATAGATCAAGACTCGGGTGCCCAGTTCTACGCGCGAAAACAAGGTCAGTTCATGCAGACGCGACGGGCCGACTCAACTCGACTCGACTCGAATCGAGCCGCCACGAGGACCGATCGTTCCTTGCTCCTTCGCTCTCTGGCCAAGTCCAATCATTATCTTGGAAAGGACCCACATGCCCGATCCTGCCCCTGCCATTTCTCCCCCTGGCATGCTCATCAGCTCCCCTAACCCCGACAACGTCACCCCATTCCCCCAGGGCACGGCACACCCACCGCCGTCTCGCAACAGACAAGGTGGCATCTGACATCCAGCATGTCACCTCTTCTGAGAGGCCGCGAAAAACGTCCTGCATTGCACACTTGTCTTCACTCTTTTCCTCATCACTCCTCTCCCTCCAGATATAGTCCTTTCAGCCCCGGTAATTGATAAGGTGTACCGGTCTTATTAAGTCTGCTTGCAAGTCACATACGAGCAAGGACAGAGAGAAAGGGTTGAGCATGACTTCATATTTTTGCTGACCCCCTTGATCGGCGAATCAGATTTTACTTGCAAGAAACAATTAGTTGAAACCCCATGATTCCCAACGATGGAGAGGGAGAAAGGTTCTTCGTTTACACATGGGGTTTATTTACTGTCTTTCAAACCTCATGAAATCTTCAGCAGAAGCATCACACAACTTAGAATGCGCCAGGCCACTGGACTAATACCAAGACTTGAGTTTAAAACAGGCGCGGGCAATGCCGACGTTCATGCACAGTATCTCATTTGCACGATTCATCGGATGAAAGCACTAGCTTCCTTCAGCGATGCAGACCCACAAGAACTCCATCGGTACTCCACCGAGCAGAATAGATACCGTGTGACTTAGAGTGATGGAGTTCACCACCATGCGCACGAGTAATCCATTTCCCAATATATCCGTTCCCTGGTGCAGATTGTAACAGATCGCAGAATCAGTGAGCTTCCAGTGTAATAAGGGGCAAGATATGTCTTTGAACAAAATCAAGAGTGAAGAACCTCAACTACTCAGGCTTCTTTTGGGTGCAGTCAGTACCGTTGTGTCCTTTGCCATGACACATTCAGCTGCGTGGCTACTAAACAACGCCCCATCCTGATTTCATTTCTTTTAAGCTTAATGATCACTTGCGACTGCCCATGCCGTTGCCTTAGAGTGCATTTCGAGTCAGTCAATCATTCGTAGACTTCCTCCCGATTGGAAGAAGCAGTCAAGAGTGGGTAAATTTGCGGCTGGAGACTGACGAGGCATTCCACATGGGACAGCCAAGACATACTTAGCGTCAGGATGCCAGGGTAATTCATTTACACCGGGTCAAGACATGATTGTAGCTTGTGCAACCAAACCAGTACTTAAGTCGATGATCGCTGCTCGTCACGTTTCATACACGAGATCTACTGATCTCATCCGCCTCTCTTCAAACAAATACTCATAATAATATACCTATTCTTTAACCATCAATCAAAATGCGTTCTTTCATCACCCTGTCCATTCTCGCTCTGGCGGCCACAGCCTTCGCAAAGAGGGGATGCGCACCCGACCCCAACAATGCTGGTTCCGGGTGGTACCGGGTCGAGAGTGGCGACACTCTCAATGACAGTGAGTGATGAAGATCTTCATTGATAACTAGTCCTCGTCCATGAAAACTGCGAGACTGACGTGAATGCTACAGTCGCCGCAGATTTTGGCTCTGATGCCGACAGCCTCGCGGCTGCAAGCGGCATCGCCAACAAGGACGTCATCTTTCCCGGAGATATCATCACTGTCCCTTGCGAATCATCGTAGGAGGTTATATTCCGTCGACAAGTTATACATGCTCGGTTGAATACACAGAGTGCAGCTGAGGAAGATGTGGTAATAATATACAGAGATAATATACCTTGTTCACACTCTTGAGTATATTTGAGAAACGAAGGAACCTCTAGCGTTGCTGCAAACGGCTTTGTAAAGATCATCAGATGGGCTCATCTTACCTTACTGTCCAGTCCAACAGAAGCAAAGACAATCTAAGGAGTGAAGGGGGTGGCCGGATCTAGCCAGCGGTAATCCTTGCTCCTAAGCTGCCTCGGATACTTTAATCCACATGTTGTCCTCGACGAAGACATTGTAACACTTCGAGTTCCAAGGTTTATCTGGGTATGCGATCATGAAATCGAAGTGTCGGAACAACTGCCAAAGGGAGCACAAATCAGCGGACAAATCAGCGCAAAAGGCGAGGCTCAATAGATGAGTAGGAGTCAATTAATACTCATCACTTACCTCGAAGAAGGTCTTGAACAGCTCCATGTACGCAATTGGTTTGCCAGCGCACATCCATCTGCCGGAACCAAACATCATTTCGACCTGGCGCTCCATCTCGGCTTGCTTGTCTTCCGATGCCTCAAGCCACCGCTCGGGCCGGAACAGATGCGCGTCAGAGCCAAAAAGCTTCGTAGACCGGAGTATGGCAGGAACATTCATAGCGACAAGGGTACCGCCAGGTATAAAATTTCCTTGTACCACCTCGCCCTGGGTTGGGACCACCTTTGAGAACGCCCCCGTTGTACCTGGTCGCATGCGCATGCCCTCGTAAACCACGGCCTGTTGCATCTCGGTCAGAGGCTTCCGGTATCTGTGTTGAATCCACCAAGCATGGGAAGGAGGGGCTCACTCTCAGATATGGTATCTCCCTTGCCGCATCGTAAGAAATCGGCTCGGTGACGTTGCCACTCTTGATTGCTTCCCTGATAGCTTCCTTCAACTTGTAGTATACTGGAGGACTTGATATCAGACATAGGAATGTGATCCGCATCACTGAGGCAGTGGTCTCCGAGCCGGCGATTAAAGCCTGCATCCCTTCAGCCTCACTCTCTTGTTGAGTAAGTCCATGGTGTATCCATGAACCCTATGTGAATTTTGTCAACCCGCATTCATATGCCTGAGTCCTTGCAGACTACTCACTAGCATGTCGTTTCGCAGCTGAGTCTCTGGCTTGGCGTATCGCTGGTGGACAATCCTCACCACACCACTGCAACATTGGACAAACCATCAGCACTTGTCAGGGTCTGTGGCCGGTTGCTGCACACTTACGACATGAGCTTTCCGATCCCGCCCGCGTCTGTTATGTTGGGCCCAAAAAGCCTGAGCCACGTCTTCGAGTAGAAGAGGCTGCGAAGGAATGGTGTTTCGTTCACCAGGGAGATCATGGCCCAGTGTTCTCTTAGTTGGGTCAGGAATCCGGTGACGTCGGAGTCGCTCCTCAGGTGTCCGAATTCCTCTCCGAAGGCCGCCCGAGTAATGACGTCCATGGTCAGGAACGATGAAAAGTCGGAGAAGTCAAGTAGCGGCGGGCTGGGTTTGTCGCGCTTTGGAACATATTTTGTTCGGATTGCGTTGAGCATTACCAAGATCTGCTCGTCGATGCTTGGCTCAATCAGGTCGACCTCCCGTCCGGTGATATTATAGGCGGTTGAAATTTGCGCTTTCCGCTTATCATGGCTAACGTAGTCTGCGAAGTTGAAGACACTGTCCACGTATGGTTGCCCTGGAGTAGACATACTGTCAATCACTCTATAAGGACCGCATTCTGAACCAAGACTGTCCTGGTAATTGACCTCGTGGCTGCCTCGGTGGTGCTGCAACTTCCTCAGCCAATTCCTTGCTCATTCCGGAATGTGCTATGGGTTGAGCAATAACGGTGTCCAGAGCTTTTGATGTGGGGTTTTCATGTGTCAAAATGATGAAATGAGATTTTTCTTACATCTGAAAGCAATATACCACTGGCTTCTGGTGTAAGCTCCTCTTACGGCCCCAGTCTTTCGCAAGAAGTCGGCATCAGACGTGAGGATCTGGTTTGGTCCAATTCTCACGAGAGGCCCATACCTCCTTCCAGCTTCTTCAAATGCTTCATTCAATCGTTTACTGGTTGCGGCTCGGATGATCCACAGATTGGACACAGATGCAAGCCATGGCCCCGGAATATGGCGCAGTCGGTACCAAGAAAATACGGTTGAGACCACAACCCCCAAGAATATGGACGTGCCGAGGGCCAAAAGGGACCGGAATGCTAACGTCTCAAGATCAATGTGATCCATGGTCGGCTGGCTGTCCTGTTCGGCGAAGACAGGTTGTTCGAGGCCGGTGCGGGAATAAGCGTTGTTTTTGTTTGTTGGCTGCTGTGACTTCTGCACCACAAATGTTCCCTCGATCTAATTGTGAGCACGGAGGCACGAGCAACTCAACGGGCTCTCTCATCATATAAGAACACCCACCCACATTGTTATGCCACCAAGTGGTGTTATTCCTTGCATCCACACCAGTGCCTGGGTGGTCACACAAATGCATAATGGATGTGGTGGTGTGTTGTTCGGATGCAATGTTACCCCGACGCTGCTCAGCCATATTAATCAGACCCTACCAAATGGGCATTCTGCTTGGTGATCAACTTGAATTTTTCGACAATTCGCCCAAAAGGTAAGGCGAACACCCCGCTTTAATCTGTCAAAACATGCACCTCATGGTCATTTGATGTACCGAGGGTAGTACAACGCGCTTGCTCCTTTCAGGCATCCAAGTGCCGGTTCCACCGGCCAAGGAATTTAGATTCCATCTAGACAGGCAGTCAGATTACTTCCGGCGGCAAATAAGAACGACGATGTGCAACGATTTGCGGGAAGAATTCCTGTCACACTCGGCGTTAACTCAGAACGTAAGCGAATGATTTTTCATTGGCAGTTCAGACTGACTTGATCCCGTGTGCACGATAACACACCAAAATTTCTCTTCTAGTCTGATCGGCACTTCCTGCCTCATATGTGCCTTCTAAAACCTGTGCAATGGGTTTCTGTTTGGACTTAGCAGTATGCTTCTCTTCTCTCCCCTTTCTCAAGGAGTCCACAACTCTTCCAACCTGAATCCATCCCAAGCAAGGTTAATAATTCCAAAAAATGCAAGAAACCAAGCTCCATAAATACATGCAAAAGCGGTGCTGGCACGTTCATCAGCTCTAGTTATCTTCGACTAAAAAGAAGCATGCTAGAGGAGACGTCTGTCCTGAGTCCTAAATCGTCCCCGGAGCGGCAACAGGCGCGGATTCTTCATATTCATCTGCTTCATCAGGATCGCTGTCAGCAACTGCTGTCACCCAGACCACCCTAACCATCGTATTATTTTCTTCTGGCTTCATGTTGCTTGTTGGAGCGAGGTTGTGAACGGTGGTGAAGGAGTCGTTGAGAGAATTCTACTCGTTGCTGCTGCTGATTTCCTGGAGGAAGACGGCATCGGGCACGGTGGAGGAGGTTGCCATGGTGTCCTTGGGAAAATTTCGAATCGCACGGTGAATCGGTATCACGAGGCCCCTGTAGATGTCGTATTCGGTAAGTAGATGATCAACTCCATCGATGTACTGCAGCACCGTAGGTCAGCTCTCATATCATGGACCACGGGGGGACTGTCAACTCGTCGTTCAAGAACGGTTTACCTGCTCATACGACGTCTCTGCAAATTAATTTCTTTCATTCGTTAGGCTTTCATGCAAGGAGTGAGTGATTATAGCAAAAAAGACAACGAGTGGGCATCTTCTAACGCAAATACAGTTCTTAGGAGGCACTCACACGAATGACCTGATCGACACGTCGGGCAACTTTGCAAGCATTGTTACGGAAGCTGGCCGAGCATTCCAGGCGAGCTCGGAGAAGAGCGAAGAAAAGCTGCATAAGGATGTCGACGGAGCAGTTTGAAGCCCAGTCGACTCTCTTCTTGATGATGCTGAAGACATTGAGCAAGTCATCGCCACCAGACTCCCAGTCCTTTAGGTTGCGGCACTCGAAAAGCAGCTGCAGAAGTGCCTCCTCCACTGTGTCTCTATCACGAATCCCATGCTTGTAGAACTCCCAACGTAGGTGGTATTCGCTGCGAACGGTACGAAGGATGCGGAAACGGCCGTAAGCCATTCCTCTGTGGTCGAAAAGCTGAAGCAAAGGCTTGGTTCGGCGACGAATGGCTGCAATCGGTAGGAAAGACATTTCATTCAGCTTTTTTGTCGATGATCATGGACTTTCTGACAGTTTGTTCGCTTTCAAGTCCGTTGTGGAGGCTAAGGATGGTTGTTCGAGTCTTTGGTGGCGGTACTTGTTTGAGGCTGCTTCTTCATGCTCATGTCAGTGCTGCCGGCCACTCTAGAGCAGGTGGAGTTGGCAACTTTTTATTCAGGGAAAGAGATAAGTTCGAGGCATGTTGCAGGAGTGGAAAAGTTGGAGCCTGAAGAAGAAGTTTGTGAGCCACCAGACGAGTAAGAGCAGGATAGAGGAAGAAAGAGTCAGATCCAAAATGAACGGGGGCCCTTAACAGTGTTCAAACAGGATCAATCAAGTTATCTGACTGAAGGCAGCCGGATAGAGGCAGTGCTAATCATGCGTCAATCACTCATCTGGCTGGGCAGGTGGACGGCAACTTCTTCTCGAGGCAACCCGGGTAGCCAGACGCATCAGCCCGAGGATGGCTCCCGGGTATCAGACAAATAATGTGTATTCGGGCTTCTCAGTATGTTGCAATCAATCTGATGTGTGACGCTTGGCCATCATTGGAAGCAAAGCAGGGGTTTGTCCATGGTGGAGATTCAGAGTGTCCAGTGCCGTGAAGCACCAAGTTGCAACAGAAGACGATGGCACAAACAGATGGTCCGGTTCTCAACTTGCCAGGAATTCAAGTGGCACGAAGCTGGTTTTGATTAATGCTGCTTGTCCAAGTCCCACAGACATTCCTATGAGGCTCGAGCAACAAATATTAGTTCTGTGGGAAACACCATCAACTATTCGTAGCAGATTCCCTTGTCTTGACAGACTTCGTCCAAGAATTGTAAGACTTCAATAAC
Organism: Diaporthe ampelina; assembly: GCA_023522825.1. Classification (NCBI taxonomy): domain Eukaryota; kingdom Fungi; phylum Ascomycota; class Sordariomycetes; order Diaporthales; family Diaporthaceae; genus Diaporthe; species Diaporthe ampelina. The sequence goes on from JAMFTM010000164.1 coordinate 66,559, forward strand.
ACGATTGTAAGTCTTTGAGAATCCTTGAACTCTGTCTAGTCCATCATGTCCTGAAGCTTTTAATCCATTCGAATTCGCTGTCTACGTATGTATGTAGAAGGTGCTCTTCCATTGTCTGCCCAGGGGTGTCACCGAGCCCTTACTTTGGGTCAGCCCCTGAAGGAGGAAACCCTTGCAGTCTGGACTGAAAATGCTATTCATTCCATGCTACAAGACCTTTTGGAACTCCCTTGTTTCCTTAGAGTAACTCTGCGTGATGATTCGGATCAACTCAGTTAGAAGCGGACTGGACTATCTCGAGATAACCAGTTTCTCAAGAGTAAGCAATATCGTTCTTTGGATTATCTTTTGCAAGAACCTTGAGCTCAAGTATGCCTCCAATCCACGGATATTGTCCACTGGCCTTGCCCGAAACATATATTTGTACCTTTCCATTTACTGTATAGGAGACCAACAACGGTCTAATTATGATCGTGCGTTTCTTTGATACAAAATTCTTAAGACACTAGAACTTTCAGTGGAGGAAAACTCCATCTCTGCATTTGATACCGTGAAGGAACCCATTTCGTGTGCCAATGTGCGTGTGCGGCAGTCTCGGGGAGTAGCGTGGTCGGCTGGTTTAAGTTTCTCGAAACATTCACCGGGGGCCTCCGTCATCTCGTCACAAGGGGAAGTTGCTTGGTAATGCTTGACGGGCTTCTTGCAGACCACGACACCTAGGATGGTGATCGGATGCAATCTGGGGGACGTCCGCCGCGGATGCTCGAGCTTTGACACGAAACAGAATATATCAGACGATTCGGTCCCGCGACACATCAGCCACACAGCTGGGCTCTCTCTCGGTTGTCCGACGGTCCAAAACTTCCCATCTGAGTAATAAACCGTCATATTTCATGGGGGTCACGTATCGGTTGCTCGATCCGTGACCTGATGCTGGCTTCGATGCTCACGGCCACATTACATTGAGCAGGCTCGGTGCGCTGCGGGGAGATGTACGGCTAAAATAAATATTTTCTATCGAATGCGACAACCATTCCTGGTGGAATCGAGGTTGAATCAGGTTCACTCAAGGTATTTATTTATAATGCTCTTTGATGCACGTAAACCCTGCTCAAGGAGTCCGGCAACAGGTCCGAACTTGCCCGAATTGTACCTCACCACCTGGGCACGCAAGCCTCAGTGACTGCTCATGAAACATCAGGCAGCACGCCCAAGTGATTTTGTATAAGTGTGGGGGTTACGCCCTCAGTGCCCATTCCTTCCGGCTAACAGTAACGTGTCGAAAATTAGCTCATCAGAGTGTCTATTACTTTGGTAGAAGCAAGCCAGTCTTCAACAGCAGCCATGTTGGCATACAGCTTCCTCAGCCTTGCGATCCTTGCCGCTCGGTCTGCAGCTGCCATATTACCGAGGCGTAAGTAATGCTTCTATGGCGCCACGGACCTACATCGTGGCGATCAATCCATTACTGACCTCCCACACAGAGGCGCCAACGCAGCCCAAGCTCATCCCCATCGCCGTCGGGTCTATGAGCGTAAACACCTCACTGATATTCACCCCGAATGATGTAAAGGCAAACCCTGGCGACGTGCTACAGTTCCAGTTCTTCCTCACGAACCACACCGTCACGCAGGCGGCCGGACCGGCGAGCCCCTGCTCCCCGTTGCAGGATACAGTTCCTGGAGCATTGCATTCGGGATTCATTCCGGCAGCGATGCTCAACGGGTCGGATACGGTCGGAGCTTTCGACGTCATGGTGCAAAACACGGAACCAATGTTCCTCTACTGTGCGCAGGGACCGCACTGTCAACTAGGACAGGTCATGGTTGTCAACGGGTGAGTAATGGAAAACAACTCTGTTCGCATTAATATTGTGAGAGAACTATTATCTGAAGTTGTCTGCCTGCCAGGAAACCCGGCGATCTCGATGCTTACAAAACAGCTGCGAAGACAGCGGCGGTCAGCACGCCGGGTAAGGAGGTTGCGGGGGGGACAGTCGGGCGGATACCGATGGCAAACGCTATTATCCCACCTGCTTAGGTATATGGCAGTTGATCACATTGGAAGGGCAGGTCCCGGACGGTGTAACAGTTGTACATAACATTGAAACGAATGTAGTATGTTTACGCGCTAGGCAGTAAATACCAGCCCATCCATCTATCCTACCGGAATAGGTCACGGCATTTGATCATGAGGTCTTTTCATATAATGCTCTATGGCCAGACTGATACAAATATGTGTGTCTGGCGCCGATATGTGGAAATGAAACCACGAGGAAAACGAAATGGTTGATCAACAAATCTGTATCTCTTATGAAAGACCTCGCGAAAGTAGGTGTAATAGCCTGGGCTGAGGAAAGTATTTAAGCCCCTTCATTTTCCGGCATACCCAAGATCAGTTTTAACACCATCATAGCCGTACTGCCTCTCTGTTTTCCTCTTTCTCGATGCCTCCAACAAAGCCAGCACCGTCTGCGCAAGCTGCACAATGAAGAAGGGGATGAGATTATACTGCCAGCCCCTAGAGATCCTGTACACCCGCTGGATATCATTTCTGTCCGTCTGGCTCGCAAGGTCTAGCTTCAGCAGCGCGTCGAACCAATTCTGCGGCGTCCAAGTTTCGGGCGAGTAAGCCTTGCCGTTCAGCCCTTCTGCCACCGAGAGATCGACCTTCTGACCATCGTGGGCATTTGCTACAGCAAAGGTGAAGGCTAGAGCGCCCAGCGTCAACAAGAGCGCCGGGATGTTGAGCCCAAGCCAAAGTCTGTACCACCCGCGGCTGAAGAGGCCAGCGAAGGATTTGGCGTGGTATCCCGGGCGGTCGCGCAGCCAGAGGGCGAGAAATCCGCAGCAGCCGATGATGATGAAGGCTGTTCCCGACGCACCGTTACTGGTGTGGCCCTGGTCGACGATGAGGTTTGCGGGCTCCCCTGAGATGGGGAAGGTCGAGTCGCCTGAGACAATGTCGAACGTGCCCTTGGCACGTTGTGAGAGGAAGCCGACGGTGGCGGAGATGAGGGAGAGCTCGATTATGGAGATGACCATTAGGAGGCCAACGGAGACCTTGAGAAATACGGCGTTCAAGGCCATGGTGAGGTTTGGTGGATTGTTTGACCAGTGCTAAGCGTGTAGTCCAGAGGAGCGTAGAGGTCCCCGAAGCACATTGACCAAGCCTTCTTCTGGGGAAGAGACGTGAATCTGGAACCTACATCAAGAACAAACAAGCATGGCTGGAGCGATGGCAAACGCCTTTATAGGCCGGCCTAGTGAATCATGGCTCACATCGGGCAATGCAAGAGGCTGATCCAGAAATAGCCAACAGTCAGAAAGGCAAGCAGAGAGAGGTCAGAGGACCCAACGCTATGTGGTAGCGCTGACGGGAAGCACTGCACCACCACGCACACAGCTGCTGCTGCGCCGCAGCAAGCTGGACATTAGTCCACACAGTAGCCCGGCTGCTGCCCAGCTCGCGATGTCACCAAGCATTTCAAGTGCCGGGATTGTTCATGATGGAGGGTGGCGTGCCCGTAGAGGTAAGGCTGTTGGGTAGCCAACTGCTTGTGGAGATTCCGATCATTTCCTGGCCTCGACATTTTGTCCAATGCAGGAAGCCGTTTTGGTCTGTTGGTGATATGTGGGCCTCTTGTTGGAGGCGGGAGTACGGCGCAGCGGTGGCAGGAATCACATGCGTGGAATTCACTTCCCTTTTTCACTCGAACCCGAATACCTCAGTGGATCTCGGCCGGCGAGCTGACCGGCGAGTGGACCAAGCACTGCTTGGAGGATTGTGAATAGTGGGCGCTCACTTGTCAGCAAGCAGAACGGATTACAGGCTGCAGCATTTACATTGCGGCGAAGTTCATCCGGGCATCAAGTGTGGAATATCGAAGCTGCTTCCAGTTTGGATGCACCAACATATAAATAAAATCCGACAAGTTCTGAGCGATACTGTGTACATAACATTCCGACAGCCGGGAATAGCGCCACGGAACAAGTCAGCTAGATCAAAACGCAAACAAGACAGCAACGCAATCTCGATAGAGCTAAAGTCTTTCTGATGGCTGGCTACAGCCATCAGACAGGGCGGGTAGGGGCGTTTAGCCCTCTTCAGCATCCATGTCGTCGCGCCGCCTCTTCCCACCCTTTCCGCCTGGGGCTGATCGGTGGCGGCCTTTCAACGTGGCGCCCTTCCTGCCACTGTCTCGGTCTGCGTGGAGGTTCTTCATCTCGTTCTTGGCATGGCGTTGTGCCTCCTCGACCCGGGCCTTGAAGACCATCACCTCCTCTCGCTCAGTCGGATACTCCTTCTGCTTTTCACTAAGAGCCCACTCGATCCTCTGGAATACTTCGACATCGTACTGGAACTGTGTAAATAGTTATCCATCTCCCAAGGCATCATGTACGGCTGAAAGCAACTTACCTGCGTCACGATATTAAGAGCGCGGCCGCTCTTGCCCGCACGGGCCGTTCGGCCGACCCTATGAACGTACGTCTTGCTGTCACCGGGCAAGTCATAGTTCACCACGATATCCACATTTGGAATGTCCAGTCCACGTGCCGCAACATCCGTCGCCACAAGAATGTTTCTATTGCCCGTCTTGAACTTGTTCAAGGCGCCCAGTCGGTTTGACTGGCTGAGCTGGCCATGCAGGGGAATGGCCCCAAGTCCTAATGTACGGAGCAGGATAGCAAGCCGTTGTGTCTCGTTGACAGTGCGTGTGAATATGACGGCCGATCGCCCTGGGAACTCAACTGCCATCAGGTAGATAAGGTAGGTATCCTTGTGCTTGTGCGGAATGAAGATGTAGTTCGTGATCAGGGTCTTCACCGTCTGGTACTTGGTATCTTTGACGCTGATTCGGACCGGATCGTGGAGAGACGCGCGCTGCAAGCTCTCGACCTTTGAGCTCATAGTCGCACTGAAGAGGAATGTGTTGCGTTCGCGGGGCAGGAATTTGAGGATTTTCTGTTGCGCATGTCAGCAAACTGCCCAGCGCTGAGACCATGACAGTGAACTCACGTCGATTACGGGACCAAACTCGAGCTCGAGCAGCCTGTCCGCTTCGTCCAACACCAAGTACTTGAGATTGCGCAGGCTGAAGCCCTTGGTCCGCTCCATGTGATCCAGGATTCGACCAGGAGTTGCGACGATGATGTGTGGCTTCTTGCCCAGGGCAATCTGCTGCGGTGTGAACTCCATGCCTCCCACAATAGTACAGACTCTTAACCGTATGACCGCGCCCAAAGCCTCGAATGTCTTGCCGATCTGGAACGCAAGCTCTCGCGTCGGGGCGAGGACGAGGGAGTAGAAGGGTTGCGGGTTATCGAGCAGCTTCTGCAGGATCGGCAGGGCAAATGCAGCGGTCTTTCCGGAACCTGTCTCTGCGAGACCGACTATATCTCTGCCCTGAAGGGCCACAGGGATCGACTCGGCTTGGATCTGAGTGGGATGCTCGTATTTCAGCGTTGCGCATGCTTCGGCGAGGGTGTCGACGACGCCCAGATCCTTGAACGTCTTGGAAGCTGGGGCATCTTCAGCAGTGCCGATCTCCTCATTGTCATCATCCGAGGCTTCGGAGCCCTCAGAAGACCGCGAGGATGCGGCCGAAGGTGAAGCCGGACCAGGAGATCCGTGGGAGATCTTCTGACGCTTCGCCGACTGGACGGCCGACATGATTGCAGTGCAGGGCAAATATGGCAACCAGCAGTTTTTCTGAGTGGCTTCTCGGAGAATCGGGGTATCTTATACAGGAAGTTGGCGGCACTATCGTGTTGGTTTGCCGGGTGGGATGTGTGATGTGCGGGTGGTGATGGGGGGAATGGAAGGCTAGCCACAGATCCAGGCCTTCAATCTTTTTTGTGGGTCTGGCAGTGCTTCTTAGCTCGAGAGCATGTGGTTGACCCGGCTTTGCAGGCTTTGCAGGGCTTCACTTGTCTTTTAGTGGACTAGGGGCCCGTCCTTTTTGGAGATCCCTTGTTCGCAGGGGTGCTTATCTGGCTTATCGCCGGGCCCCACCTGAAATTTTTCTGGGAGAGGGAGAGAGAAAGAGAGCTACTGCAAGTTTCCCTCTGTGTGTTAGCAACCAGCCTGCCCTCACATCAACTCTGGGCCGTCAGACCTGCGTGCTCTGATCTTTGCAACCACCAAACAACCACCACATCTCGCAACACAATGGCGAAAAAGAGGGTCAAGAAGAGAACCCATGCTGCGGCAAATCCCAATGCCAAAAATGGCGCCCCAGTCTCAGCAGGCAAGATCGACAAGAATGACCCGAAGAGCATGGTCATCCGGATCGGTGCAGGCGAGGTTGGCTCGAGCATCAGCCAATTGGCTACGGATGTGCGCAGGGTGATGGAGCCCGGCACGGCAAGTCGACTCAAGGAGAGGAAGGCCAACAAGCTGCGAGACTACGTGACAATGTGCGGTCCTCTGGGTGTCACGCACCTGATGCTCTTCTCGAGGTCATCGTCCGGGAACACCAACCTGCGTCTGGCCACCACGCCTCAAGGACCAACACTCAACTTCCGAGTTGAGAAATACTCGCTTGCAAGAGACGTCAAGCGCGCACAAAAACATCCTCTGGGTGGCGGCAAGGAGTACATCACTCCACCGTTGGTACGTTGTGCTCCGTCAAATTAGCGACGGCGAAGTGTACTGACTATTGTATAGCTCGTCATGAATTCATTAACCAGCGAGCCGGGGAAAGGCTCTGAAAAGATTCCGCGACACCTGGAAACGCTTGTCACAAGCGTGTTCCACGGCCTCTTCCCACCAATCAACCCCCAAGTCGCGCCACTGAAGTCGATCCGCAGAGTGCTCCTTCTCAACCGCGAGCGATCCCCAGAAGACGACGGTTCTTACATAATAAACTTCCGACACTATGCCATCACCACCAAGATCACTGGCGTCTCCAAAGCTGTCAAGAGGCTAAATGCGGCAGAAAGGTTAATGAACAGCAAGAGCCGGAAGGGCAAGCTCCCAAATCTGAGCAAGCTGCAGGACATCGCAGATTACATGATAGGGGGCGAGAATGGCGACGGCTATACCACCGATGCCACCAGTGGTAGTGAGGTCGACACAGATGCCGAGGTGGAGGTACTTGAAGCCGACAAGCGGAAGAAGGTCGCCGCAAGACGGGCTGCTGCTGCGGCCGCGGCAGCCGAAGAGGATGAGGAAGAGGAGGATGCGGCCGAGTCCAATGACAGGGTGGAACGCCGGGCAGTCAAGCTTGTTGAACTGGGGCCGCGCATGAAGTTGCGATTGACCAAGGTCGAGGAGGGACTCTGCGGCGGGAAGGTCCTGTGGCATGAGTATATCAACAAATCAAAGGAGGAGGTCAAAGAGCTCGAGAAGATATGGGAGAAGCGCAAACAAGAAAAGGAGGCTCGGAGGCAACAGCAGCGGGAAAACGTCGAAAAGAAACGCAAGGCGAAGCGGGGCCAGAAGGGCCAGAAGGATGGCGAGGCAGAGAGCGACGACGACGAGATGGACCTCGATGATTTAGGAAGCGACGCGTACGACTACATGGATGAGGATGGCTTTGACAGCGAGGGACTCGAGGGCGATGCCGAGGCCAAGACAAATGAACAGGCTGAAGAGAATGGGGAATGGGAGGACGAAGAGGAAGAAATAGCAAACGGCCATCGATAGGCAAATTTGGAGCCAAGGCCTCTTTCTGGGCAGCATTCTACCATACGGACGAATCTAATTATACCCTTCCCGCGCAGACCTATGGAGAAACAGCAACTCTCTTTTCCAGACTCTCTTCGCCTTGCTTGTCCACTTCTTGTTCTCTAGACTCGACCGCTCCGTGCGAGACAGATTCATCTGATTCACGGAGGCTTCCCTGGAATTCAATTAGCAGTGCGATGGCCGCACAAAGGAGAGACATCGACGAGGAAGCGAAGACGAAGCACCGGAAACCTTTGCCTAACCTTCTTGTCAGCGAATGCGCGGTCAGTGTGGCCAAGACCGGCGACTCACCCTCCGCCGTAATTCCCAGAGCGAGTATGACAAAAATGAAGAGCGGTATCTTCATCAGGCCGTAGATACCGGCGCGGCTCTTACTATCTACGACTAGCCCCCGCATATACGCCATACTGGGCACGTATATACCGTTCGCGACCTCGAATGTCAGGAAGGCGTAGTAGAGCGGAACCTCGACCTGGAGGACTGACAACAGCAGCAGACTGAGACAGGCCAGTGCGATGGCGCCCAATAGGAGCCATACTGGGGCAGCGGGAGTCTTGATTGACTTCAACGACGCGTTGAAAAGGAGTGCACCGATGATCATTGCGGCCATGAAAGAACCGAAGATGACACCATAGGGTATCTCAGCAGGGTTACCATCGGCAGACGACGCTTCGTGCGCCCCCTGCAAGACGCTCGGCCAAAGAAAGATGACGAGGTATGCCGTGCCCTCGAAGCAGCACGTCACAAAGGTCAAGGCCCAGATACGGCCATCTGGATTTTTAACATTAGCAGAGACATGGAGACGACGATCCCGTCGAATACTGACCCCCAAGCCTTCCAGTTCGGCTCTCGTCAGGCGCAGCAAGCTGGTGGTCGTCTCCTTGGAGCTGCTGGCTCACACCGAAATTCTCGTTCTATTCGTGCCGTCAGTGTCATTTTTGGCATGTCCCAAGATCGTGGATGCCTACCCATCGCCTCAGCATCAAGACCGCCGCGACACCTTCGCAAACCTAGAGAGAGCTGTCAGTCTACTGCTACACTCAACAGCTGCTACCATCCCAGGCCTCTGGATGAGAAGGACTCACAATTCCCGCCCAAAATGGCCACATCTTCGACCCCATCGCCGAGACCATGCAATGTCCAAAGAGTCCACCGACGATGGCAGCCATACAATTGGTCCTGGTCATCACACCAAACATCTCGCTGAGCCCTCCCTCTGCACCGCTCCGGTCCAAGCCCCTTGCGTTCCACTCCGTCACCATCCAACTCTCGAACACGGTCCACAGCAACGTCAGCGCCGTGCCCGCCAGCACCCGTCCGAGGAACAGCACAGGGAGGCAGTCGCCCCCGAAGACGACCGTCAGGCAGGCTAGGGAATGGATCACACATTGTGCCAGGCACGCTTTACGCCGCCCATATCGGTCTGCGAGGAAGCCCACTGCCAACGCCGAAACTGCGGCTGATGTATAAGCAGTGGCGTACAGCCCGATCACGACGGGCTCCGGAAGACCCCTGTCGTCGCGGAGGAGTGCGTATAAGTACGGTCCGGAGAGCCATTCGGAGGACATGACGAGGAGATATATGCTCAGGAACCCCCTTCGAAATCTTTTGAGGTCATCGCCATTTTTTGTTCCTGGGTCCGCCCCGTCGTCCACCGGTGGCAGCGAGTCATACTCGGGTGGCTTCTCCTCGGTGTCGACCTTTTGCCACTTCGATCGAATCCGTGCAAATGGCCGAACTATTATATTGCGGCCTGTGAGGATAATTACGGTCGGGAGGATGACCAGGAGAGTCGTCCAGTAGATGTCGAGCTGCATCGTGGATGGACCCGGTTCTTCCGGTGATGGCTATTGACCTAGGATTAAGCAGAGTGTAGAAGAAAATAATCCAGACCGAGGAGGATGTGTCCATTTGATTACTTGCCAGCCTACTGTGTTGTTATTTCCGTTCCCAGGACATTGGCATGGTGGCGCTTCATTCCTGTCGCGCCCCTAGTTGTCTCACTGTGCGCTGGTAGCCATGGCCACGAAACCACCTGGGCATGGTCTGGAACCCTTTTGCAAACGAGTCCCCTGTAGATCGCTGCAGAAAGATTGGGGTAAGGCTAAATTGCTAAGTAGTCTTGTTGCAGCTATGAGGACATATGAAAATAAGTCCAGCGCATCAGAGCTCAATGCTGCAGAAAAGCACAAATCATAGTCATGAGAATTGAAGCTAACCGATCATTGCTCACAGCTCATCCGGAATGATTAGTGATTCAGCATTTTTAAAGAGGTGTCTTATTGGTCTTATGCGTGCTTAAACCATCGAAAACAGGTGTCAACGCCATAAATTGACTCAGGTGCCTTGAGAATTACGTGCTCAGCATCACGCCGAACTCGATAGTGAGGTGCAAACAGGCTCCTAGCATCCACGAGACACATTCTCATAGTCTAAATGCATGGTAACATTTTCCTCCTTTCCCTCCTTTCCTTTTCTTTTCCCCGGCCTTTCCCAGATCTTGGTACCATTCCAGTGACATTGGCTGCACTAGAAGGGTTGCGGGTGGGTCCTATCAGTTGCAAATTCAACGCAACGTGGTCAAAAAGGGTGGAAGAAGAAGGAGACCTTTAGAAATCGAAGAAAAAGAAAATAAATTCAGCATGGGAAACGTTTAGAGGGCCAATGAGAATCATCTAGCACTGGCAGTAGGGCAAATTGTGAGGATCAGAGCTATTACAAGATTACAAGTGTCTTTTCTTCGTCGCCAGTAACACATACTTTGCTTGAAAATTTGTGTTGGCAGCAAGTGAAATAAGAAATTTACAGATCATTTGGGGCCAGGCCTATAGTACATGATGTGCCAGCCTGCTGGTTAGTTCGAGCTTGGTTCGTCTGAGAAAACCATCTGCCTAACCACATCTCCCCCCCCCCTTCAGCGTCGCCCCTAAACCTCGAATTTTCGAAGTTTAACGTCTACTCTCCTGATCTCTTTTTCCCCTCAGTTTTGTTCTCCCTCAGCTGGGCAACTGCTCTCAAGTGCCACGGCCGGCAAAACTTGCCGTCGTTCCCAGGACTGTACATTTTCTTCCCTCCAACTTACTCTTGCGACACACACTCCCCCAACCTTCTTTTCTCTCGGTGTCTTCCTACCTGCGCTCATTTTCCATGCCTTTGATTCCATCACCTTTACGTCACCTCTGCACAGTTGTAAACCATCCCGCGACTTCGTTTTCCTTGGTTTTGCAATCCACTTAGGAGCGCACGAAGTACGGAGAGTCCTTCCTCGGCCTCATCGATACAAACGACATTTTAAACCCGTGTTTGCACAGCTCTTTCACTAAGCTCAGCCACTTTTAGGCCGCAGGTGCTGGAATTAGCCTTCCCACGAAGCCTCTGTATCACAACCGGCATCCGTCGTGCTCACTCTACTTTGTACCAACTTTCTCAGCGCTGTTCGCCTGAGGTCGCGATTCCCTCTTCAGCTTCTCAAAATCAGTCACGATGTACCGAAACCCTCATTCTCGAAGCACGATCAGGCCGCAAGGCGCCACCAGACGGCCTCTTGCCTCAACCGGAGGCATGGGTGAAGATGCTTATGCCCGACAGCAGGGTTTGCGGCGTCAGGCAGAAATGCGAGCTCAAGCAGGGACTACATTTCATGTCGGGGAGAACACGGTCATCGACAGCAATGTCCAGCAGGATGTTGAGAACCTTGACCTCATCGACGTCACTGAAGAAGTGATTTCGCAGCAAGCCTCGAATAACTCCCAAGGCCGCTACCGTTACAGACAGGCAATAAGAAATGCTTCTCTCATTTTCAGCCATCGAGAGACATCAGTGTACAAGTTCGGAGACATGGACCTCAAGGCAGGTACCTGCGTGGAGCTTCATAGGCCAGTCGGCAACTGGAAGGTAAAAAGTGCCCACCATTCATCTGGCTAAAATTTTTGGATGTCGCTAATTGTTCTCAAACAGGCTCAATTTGTTGAGATCAGGTCCATCTGGGCTTCTAGGTCTGATGAGAGTGCGATTATGCGCGGCCTTCCATACACGCGCAATCGCAACCTGCGTGGCATTGTGAAGAAAGAGCTAAATGAAGTTAGCCAAATGCTCGAGCTCGATACCGATGATCGACGTGCTGCTGAGATTCAAGGCCAAGTTGAGTTCAGCCCTCAGGACATCTTGAAACTCCGGACCCTTGTCAAGACGAACACAATGTGGCCGGACTATTCCCATCGCCGCAGCTCACAGTGGAGCGGAAAGACGCGCGAGGAGCGGGAGAGCGAAGCACCTTTGGTTTGTCGCGGGAAGTTCTGCGTACAGTATCGCGACGCTCGGGCCCGAAGAGACAACAAGCCTGATCACGACAGAGCGTACATCAGATTGAGAGAGACAGAGGCTGATGAGAGAAAACGCGAGTCGGATAAAGCACTGAGATTCAACTGGCGGGGCAAAACCCACCGCGGAGGCTCCTACAGGCCCTTCGCGTCCGGACAAGACCAGCAATTCACATGTGGTGACACTTTCTGTAGTGCTGGAGGTGTTTCCCGTGGCGCAGTCATGGCTGGTTTCAAGGTGATTCTCCGCTACTTGAAGCTTTGACCCCAGCTAACCTCCTGTCAGCTTGTATTTGGTGTGGACAACTGCCCTGTTGCCTGTGCAACATATCGACGCAACTTCCCAGGTGCTCACGTGTTTGAGCAACACATAACCGACTGGATTCAGAATGGCACTATCGATTGGACGTCTCACCCGATTGACATCCTCCATCTGTCTCCACCATGTCAACACGTCTCTCCACAGTCGTACTCGCATGCAAGTGCTGGGCGAATAAATGAGGCAGCCGAGGCCGCTCTCTGTGCCGGTGGCACGATCATCGAGAAAAGCCGCCCAAGATTATTCACCCTCGAGGAGACATTTGGGATCACACACGATACCCATGAAGGGTTTATGAACAACATGATCGAAGGCTTCACGAGCCAAGGATATTCCGTGCGCTGGTAAGTCCTCAAAAAACAAAAACACTGACATTGCAGCATGAACATTCAAGCTAACGAGCCACATTACTCATTTGAAGGAAGGTGGTTCCCCTCGTAGAATACGGTTTGCCACAGACTCGGAAGAGGCTCATCATGATCGGCTCCTGCCCCGGAGAGCCATTGCCCCCTTGGCCCCCGGCGACACATGCCCAGAGGCCCACCGGTACCCAGAAACCATTCGTGACGGAAGCCCAGGCCCTTCGAGGTCTCAGTCGCAGGGACCCTTTGCACGATGTGGCACGCGCCCTCGCTCGCAACGATCAGCGACGAGATGGCAATGCTCCCCTCCCAAAGACCATCACATGCGGAGGTGTTCAGGGCATCCCACACTTCAGCGGACTACGCGACTACACGCTGCGTGAGATCGCCTGCTTGCAAGGCTTCCCAGTCTTGCATCAATTTCAGGGCACCAAGACCCAAATACGGAGGCAGATCGGCAACGCGTTTCCTTCCTGCGTGGTGAAAGCTATCTACGACCACCTCCGAGCCTGGCTGGAGAAGACTGATGGAGTCCGGAGGGCTCCTCCCGCCCAATCTGAGGGTACCCGTCCCCCAGTGCCACGGCTTGCCGGACCACCCGTTGTCCGCCACCAAGACTTAGCATCCGAGGCAAATACTCACATCAATGGAGACCTCACGGAAGAGGAGGCCTTGGAGTTGGCCTTGCAAGAAAGCAGGTCGTCCCTCCCAGCTGCCGGCATCGTGCCCTCAGTTGAAGAGGACCGGCAGGACTCACCCGTGTCTGTGGTTGGCCCTCTGCTAGGGCGGATGAGCATCGCGCCGTCGACCCAGCGAGACGGGTCAACCACTCACAACAGCTTGAGAACACGAAGTTACACCCTCGGCCGCAGTGCGAGTCCCAGCCCAAGCCACCGCGCAGAATCTGCCTCACAGAAGCGCAGCCTGGACTCAATGCACGACGGGGACGCCGACGAGGTTATGAAAGAGGAATCGCCCCCAAAGCGCGAGAGGGTTGCTGGTACCGCAAATTCCAATCAGAGCGGCGTTGACGACAGGAAGATCCCGACCAGATTGCCTCGCTACATGGGACCTCAGAGACCATGTGATGCTGAAGTCGACGACCTTGCTGTTGGCCAGTGGGGTTCGGATTTTGATGATGATGACCAGGTTGAGGAGGATGTTTGGACGTTCTGATGTGTGAATGGTGTATTGACTCTTGTCAGCTGAAGTCCTGTGGTCTTGAAATAGGGAAGGCCGTCTTCAGCTCGGGCCGATTGTCCTCGTCCTTGTCTCTGAGCATGTCGACGCAGGTGGTGCTCTACAGTTGGGCACATTTGACCAAGCTTTCGGAACCGTGGGAGGTGACCTTCGTCTGATTATCATTCGTCCGGTTTGCACCGTTGGTACAGCCCTACCATCCATTGATGGCACCATGCAGTTACTTTCTCTACGCGTTTTCGTCTCAGGCGCATGTCTGTCGCAGCTCACACTTCAGATTAGTTCTGTCTAGATCCAGGAATTCAAAATTTGTAAAATTACAAGACATACCTGCATCGTGTCCGTCCCTCGTTCCAAGATTATCAGGCGACAGTCTGCGCCTGCGCTTGTGGGAACCAAGATCACTCATTCATCAAGTTGAAGCGTGCCATTTGTGCGGCATTTTTGTCAAAAGCCATCCATCCTGGACAGCCAGAGGTCTCTGAGTCTGTCTTGGGGAGCTTGCAAACTCTAGAACGCTTGGGAGGTGCTTGATGCCGAGCGCTTGTCCTCCTGCTCGGGACCGAGCGGCCATTGACTCGAGCGAAGATTCGATGAACTGACGCTACTTGTCGATGCCTATTTTTATGGCCGGGGTGCACCATTTTTGGAGAATATGAAGCCGACGGCGGCGACGGCGACGACGAGGACGGAGTGCATAATTGATGCCTTGCACAAGACCTCACTAGGCAGCTCGCGAGAAAGGAAGCAGTGTTGGAAGCGCGGCTCGTGATCCCACAATAGACGGTCCAGACTGCGCTACCACGGCTTTGGGATGGGCGAGGAGGTAAAATTGGCAACGCATTGACCTGGACTTTTGTCTGGTGTTATGAACCAGGGTGCAGGTCTAATAACCCTCCTGGGGCCGGTTCTCGAAACGCAGGCCTGAGTCGCCATGACACAGATCTTCTCTCCAGCCAAGGTCGATTCCGCATCGGCAATGTGAGAAGCCTTTCTTGGAATTTTGCCCTCGCCAATAGTGGACAAGAGGATTTCAGCCACCTGTCCCGGGGTTCTGGGTTATTCACCCAAGTAGGTACTTACTTACTTAGTATACCTACCTACCTAAGTAGTGGTGTTCGGGCCAGCGCGAGAACGGGCCAGGCATCTGAAGCGTGACTGGGCGAAACGTACCCAGCAGTTCCAGCCCTGCCTGGGTCGGGCTTAATAGATGAAAAAAGCTTCGCATTTACAAGAAGTCCAAGCCTCGGGCTGTGGCTTGTTTGAGGGCCTGGAGGACTGACTGACTTGGCTCTGGCTAGCGACCGATCTCCCGGAATCTTGCTCGTGTAAGCGTGCAAGCGTGTAAGCGCGGGCTGGGGCGGGACCTCGGGAGCGACCTCGGCGATTGGGCCCGAGAAGGGCCTCGACCACCACCCAGACCACCCAGACCACCTGGGCGCGGGGCCTATTTGCACA
This sequence comes from Diaporthe ampelina, assembly GCA_023522825.1. Taxonomy (NCBI): domain Eukaryota; kingdom Fungi; phylum Ascomycota; class Sordariomycetes; order Diaporthales; family Diaporthaceae; genus Diaporthe; species Diaporthe ampelina. Next base: position 81,909 of record JAMFTM010000164.1, read on the forward strand.
CACTAGAACAATATCTGGGGTATATTCCACCCAGCCAGCCAGCCAACCAGCCAGACTAGACTTAAAAGACAGCGCCCGCACGAAGTCTGAAAATAACCTCTCACACGCCTTACTGAAGCCCCTTGACTCAATGGTCAAGACGTAGCGGGAAGTCAAATTGATAGCCCCAACCAAGAGACTGGTATTACCTGAGCCAGCCAGACAGCCAGACAGTCAGTCAGTCAGTCAGTCATGTTAGGCTTCGGGAGGCAAAAGCGTCGACAGCTTGTGTGCTTCAGGTTTGCGGAGGCGTGACTCGGCCCAAGGGACCCGAAGCAGAGAGGTCTCCCGTCCGGGACCAAGATCAACACCATGCCCGCGGGTGCAGGCTCTGATAAGAGTAGTCTGAATAGAGGCCACAGCCGGCCGGCCGGCCTTTGAAATATTGACCGCCGCGGCTGTTGACACAAGCTCGCTCGCGTGGGGTTCACGCTAGGGGAGCGGAGCGATGGCACGGTGAGAGTCGGCGTGGGAGGGAACAGATGAAGCAGTACCGAGTACCCACCACCAAATTACCCCGGGAATACGCAAGCCTTTTCGACAGATCTCTTGGTTAGCCTTGAAATATGGGCCCAGGCACTCGCTACCCTAGAGCTGCAGCGGCAGAGCATTGCAGGCGTGGGCATGTTTAGAAAGAGTCGCACAGAGCCTCTTGGCGGCGTCTCAGCCGGGGGAGAGCCACGACAACACACCAAGCACGTCCGGCCAATACTAGGCTAGACAGGTCCCGGGAAAGCGAAGCGCACAAGGACGCACTGGACTCTTCCAGACAGCCCTCCCCACAAAAACACCCCCATCGTAGTGAGAGCCAAGTCCGTACAAACATGCAACGCGTCTCAGAAGCTTTTCTTGGCGACTTGGCCGTCAAAGACCAGACGCCAAGTCGTGAGCCAGCTATTATGCAACACCACATGCCCATGCCAGCCCATGCCAGCCCATGCCATACCGTGGACTATCGCCACCATGCTGGTCCTGGCTGTCCTGGCCCTACGCTGCGTGCTGCCTGGGTATGCCCTCCTGCTCTTGGGTTCGTTTCGACCCGTTTCAACCTGTCGTTCTACCATCACCGACCTGTCACATCCCATCTTGCCCTAGGCCACCGTAGATCACCGCCAAGAGATCAAGAATAGGACCTGAGGGCGCACCATACACACCACCTCATACACGCTGCTTACTTGGCTGCCGGAGCGCACCCAAGCCGTGCGGTCCCATTCGAGGAACCCTCGCCCCGGCCTGGGAGCCCCGTGGTCCGTCGACAAGACCACCGATCCGAGTCAAGCCCTCTCTAGGTCCTCGTAGGATAAAACTCTATGTCGTCCCAACTTTGTTCTCACGAATGAACTTCTCACTCATCCACACGAGCAGCGCTCTTAGTACCATTCAGTCCTTCACTTCTTGACCAAAGATCTGGCATCTCCCTACTACTTTCTAAACAACAGAAGCTTTCTTTTTAATATCTCCCCACACCCCCATCTCCGGTTTTCCATCTTCCTCTCGGGTTCCACTCCAAGCCAGTTTATATCCACACTCTCTCACTCTCCAGTCCGCAAGACTCTCAAGTCGTCGTGATACCCGCTTTCCAGCTCCATCAAAAGAAAACAAAAAATACCGCCAAGATGAAGTACAGCCTCGTCGCCTTCCTCGCCGCCACCGCCTCCGCGGCCCCTCTTAACATCAACCTGGGTGCTTACTCTCCTGCCCTGGTGGTCGGTGATGGTGAGATTTCATTCGCCGGAAACGGAGCCGCAGGGGCAGAGGGCCTCGTCAACACCCTCCAGGGTGCCGCCGCCGCCAGCAACGGAGCCGTTGCCCAGGGTCAGGCCGTTGCCCCCGCCGCCCCCGCCGGCCAGGGCATCCAGCAGGCCTCGGTCATCAACGAGCCGGTAAGGTCCCGTTCTCTTGGTATGTCTGTCCCTTACAAGCGTTGGTTACTAATTGTATCTTGTTTTCCCCAACTAACAGGCTTCTCTCCCCATTCCAGGCGTAACTAAGGAGCTCGACCCCCGCCAGGCTGAGGAGGACGAGGACGAGGAGGAGGTTGCCGAGATCGAGGCCCGGCAAGAACCCGAGGGCGGCCTGCAGAAGCGCCAGACCGGCTTCGACCGCGCCCTGGTCTACGCCGAGGCCGCCCTCCAGAAGGGACCCAAGATCCAGCTCGGCACCCCCGCGGCCGGTGTTGGTATTATCGTCGACAACAACCAGCAGGCCGCCGGACAAGTCACCCCTGCCGAGTAAAGAAGCCGCTGTCTGCTATGACACAGAGCACTTTGTTCAAACGAAGATACCTTAATTTGTTTTCTCTTTTTTTCACGTGCCACGATGGAATTTGGGTGAATGGGTGGATGGTTGGACCTACGGGTCACAACGCGCGGGGTGCTCTTTTATTCTCTTCACACACACCAACAAGCACAAGACGGGAATCATGCGCGGAGTGAGGTCGGCGGGCTGGGAGGGACTGGTGTGGAGGTTGAAACTGGTCTTCACGATATAAACCTACTTCGGGTTTCGTGGTGTAAAGCATAAGCGGCAGCTTGGTTGTTAATTGCGACATGGAATTCCCCTATTGTCATTTAGACCCGCCTTAATTTGGCTGCAAAGTTACGATAGAGTCAATCGCATTAAATTGGTTAATCTACCAACAGTATTGTTGACCTATGACTTCATTGCAGACTAACTGCTATCCTGGATAGGAAAAGTTTTCAGAAGTCGATTACTAAGGCAGCGGACTCTTATAGGCATGCTTGTCCGCTCTGTGATATGTTGTGTCAGATAGCCGTTTCACCTCCCTCACCATCGGATGCTTCATATCAGCCTTGGCGAGTGCGAGGACAACAGAGGAAACGGTTCGCACCAAGTGTGGCGTTTCAATTGCAAGCGAGCACGCCACATCTGGAATCCTTTAACTCGCTCGCCTGAATCACTCGAGTGAGTAGAAGTGCGAACAACACTGCTACAAAGCTGAAATGTAGTGGCGAAGATTTCACGAAATTATGCATCTCGTTTGTCCTGTTGGCATTCACTCAACTATAGCTCAGATCGACTATTCATGGCCAGGTGAGCTTTCCCCTGTGCTCACTAGACACCAGCGCTGGCTCAGCCAGCTGACAATATGTGAGGCAGTTGCATCGCTGTCACTGGCTGCATATCAGACTGGGGTTTCAGTGGGAGTCTTCTAGTTGTCGGTGTGGTAGCAAATCCCGCCAGCCAATGGTACGGATGTGCTCAATTTCCCAGGTTTCCCGATACCGAGATCTTAGCCAGAGCAACATGCCGCTACGCTGGCAGTGACCGTAATGCCTATAGTCCGCGATTGAGCAGGCTACCCAGGTAGTCAGAAGCTCCTCGCCGCTCATCTACCTCCTGTGTGTGGATTTTGTTCTTAGACCTCAGAACCCACCGTATTACGCTCAAATTTCCTGACCTGAGCAGATTTATTTCTCACTAGCCTCATTCGTGCGGCTGTCATAAGGCCGTCTGGGGTTTCTGGATCAGGTGCCATAGTTGTATTTTACGCTGTTGTCGTCGGACTTGTACTTTTATTTAGCGCTGTGTCTCTGACATCACATCACTGTACGAAGGCGACCGTATACAGCTTCGTATTTCTACGGATCACGAGCAAAATCATCTTGTCAGCTTAAGAGCTATTCATAGCTTTTTGATTTGCGAAGTCAAAGGTCCAGAAATGTCCCGAACTTTTACCATGGCTTCCTGCGTTCAAGGAAAGATCATCACCGGGACCCGTGGACCTGCAACATTGAAATGTGTCAACGCAAGCTTAATCTTGGGAAGGAAATCATTAACTTCGGGCAAAGCTAAACTCGGATGATCGCCTGAGGCAGAATCCCAGTCCCTGCCGTCGAGCATCACAGACTGTTCTGTCTCCCAAGATCTGGGTCCCTTGGTCATTGGGCTCATTAGACTTCTAAGGTTGTTTCGTTCCCTCGATTCTGTGAGTTCATCTAGAAAAGGTGCTGAAGACAAGCTGAGATTGTGTGTTGTCTTTTATCGAGCAGATGCACTGTCCCGAGTCATAACAACGTCTGAATCTGCTGTCCGACCGCGAAGTCGCATCCGTCTACGGTGCCCTCCAGCTCCCCGAGAGCCCGCCTCGACCTCCGAGTGTTGTCAAATAACAACGGCAATGCACTCCTATTTCATCGTTGTAGTATTTGACCAAAGCTTTGCCTTGGCTTCTCTAGTACATGATTCAGTTTTGCACCAGAAGGATACGTGCTGCCGCGAGGTCAACCGCACTGAGAGCACAAGATACATGAGGTGGCCAGTCCTGGAAATCTTGTTATTCGGATTTATAGCATCTCGGAGGAGGGTGGGGCCATCATGATATTGTAACCCTTCGCGGCTCGATATCAAAGTTGGTTGTCCCCACAGCTGGCCGGGCAGCTGTTGACAACCGCATTAGCATCTACTAGTAGTTGCTCAAATGGTACCGTTGAACGCATAGTCGTGGCTCCGGCTACGCTTCATTTGTCAGGTACTCATCTACCTAGCTACACCCCCGGAGGCATCGGACAACACTTACATGCACAGAGTCTACAATACTATGTCATTTGTATGCCGGATCTGTGAAGGTGCCCTCCACGATGGGTTGCAATGTCTTGTTCATGTGGTCCCTCAATTTGTGGTTTTGTAAGCATCTGGGTTGATTTACTAATGCTTGAGCACAGTCACTGAGGTGGAGCGAGTCAATTGCCAACTCGGCTCGGCGGTGTGAAGTCCACTTGGCTCTTATAGATTGCCTGCTCACGATATGAGTGCTCAGACCACTGCTTATCTCGTTCATCACGAAATTAGGCGAGCGCACGTATACGCACATCTGATTGTAGTAACGTCGCCCGCCGACAGTCCCAAACGCGATGGAGTTCCGACTGCGGTATCACTGGAACATGAATGGGTTACGCTCGGGGCTTTCGGGCAACGGTGATAAGCCGATCTGGCCGTTGTGCTGTGCCTGTTTCCTGGGTTTTAAGCATCAAGTCGACTCCTGAGTTGAGTTGGCTGTCAAAACCCAAGCCAGGAGTGGAGTAGGGGGGTATCCGCGGAGGCCCAGCGTATGCAACGCACAAGCTTTTCCATCCCACTCACCGTTTCCCATTGCCTGAGAACTTCAAATCACACGGCACAGGCAACCACGATAGAGCGTTGCCTCGCAGATCGACGCGTAAGCCAACAAACGGTCAGTCAAAGTCCTCGCGCAATCGACTTTGGTAGTTTGGCCCGTGACCTACCACCGTTGGGTCACTTCACAGATCCTCGAACGATGAGGTTGTGGAAATATAGGGGACCATGTGGTCAATGCAACCCTAACACATGCAAGCACATACTTTCTTCTATGCGGCTTGGCGCACCGGGGACTCCAGGTTTTCTTCTTGTAGGACACTCAATTGGTCCAGACGCAAAAGTTCCCCTTTTCTTAGCTTTCCGTGTCTTCCTCTCGGGCCCGAACCAAGACAGGCCGATCCAACCGTGCTGACACGGTGCGACTGGTCACAGTAGCCTACGATGCCACAAGAAAGGGTCTCAGCCACAATCAATTGTGACAGACGCCTCATGATGCCTATGTCGTATATCTAGACGTCAGTCATAGAACACGCGTGTTTCAAAAATAACATATACGAGGCTGGCTGGTCTCTGGAAGTTGCTCCCCTAAGCCCTTGTTCCTTGTGCATAGCGGGAGGTGAATATGCCGATATAGACAAGGGAACATCCCCGATCTGCGTGCACATTCGCCCGTCCGGTCTCCGAAGTCCTGGTTGGCCGAAGCGGAAGTAACCGCAGAAACTCAACTTTCGTTGATAGCTCTAACTCAAACCACCAACGCTCCCCAAGATCGAGAGCATGAGGAGGCTTAGTGGTATTATTATTAGTATTCTAGTGATAATGCGTCTTGTTGTGGGTGGGGGTCTTCTAGGCGTCCCTCAGGCATGCCTCTACTATGTCCGAAAACTACAGCCAGGCAGTGATCATGGATCGGAATTATAGCTGCTTTTTACATGCATCAGTATCCACTATCCCGACACATAACCCTGGAAAGAAGTCGATATTACCTGCATGGCTGCAAGGGACATGTGATGGGTCCAGGAGTCGAAGAGACATGTGTGGAGAGTAATGCATGTCAATCCCGCGCAATTATACCTTCGGGCTGTGCATGTATCTACCATATTTTCCTGACTGCCTACTCCAAGGCGACGGCGACAAGAATAGCACCCTCTGGCATGATGACAGGTGCCTGACGTCTGGTCCGAAGATTTATGCTATCAGCATTGTTTCGTTGTTTCGAGGCTGAAGAGCTTAAGCGAGGCAGGCTCCCTCGCGTCAATAGTCGGACGACCTCGACCGATCCAGCGGCTTCGGCCTTGAGCTTGATACAACTATAGAAGCGGATAGATCCAAACCTCCCTGGAGCCGATCATGCCGGGTCAAGGTTTCAAGAAAGTCGGTTTACCAGACCGAGAAGTTACATGGAGTGGGATAGAGCCGCAACCTATGGCTGGTGACCACGATAGGTAGCACTATCGAAAGTCTAATGCAAACGTGGAGGTCAGTCTCGTACTATACCGGCCCACTTTGCTCACAGACTTCATCTTATGTCAAAGTCCGTTCGTCTGGACGAGGCCATGTAGTGTCGCATTGGACCGTATGACTCTTACTCATGGATAAGGGGCTCTTGACCGCGGCGGGCACAGGACAGGGCTTGGAACGACGCTGTAAGTTCACGAGCCGCATATGCAGGGTTGATCCACCCGCATCAATGAAAACCTCACATAGCCATCTTTTGGGCGTTCTCCTCCTACCCTCAGCCCCCGTCCGATCCGGGCTGCTGGCTCAGACTGCCTTGGCCACAAGAGCCACAAGGGCAACACGAGGAACACTTTGACCACCTCTTCAACTCAAGAATGGAGCACGCCACGGTGCCTATCAGGGCTTTCATGCAAGGCCATGTGCCCCCTTCATATTTAGCACACCTCGGATATAGAACACTCGCGTCTCCGAAGACCAGACAGATCTGAAATGTAGTGGACGGAGCGGAAGATGGTGTATACGCGCTTGGCATGGGACGCCGGTGAGCGCGTGGTGATACTCACCCGGTATCCCGAGAAAGGGGCATGGCATGGCAGTCACGAGCGCCCTTCCACGAAATGGTGGGTAAGCTCCTTCCCCTTCAGGCTCACTACCCTAGAGTATCCATTGTCGGCACTTATGAGATCGATCATGGCTGTCGACGGTCTCAGGAGCACCAAATGCGACACTATATAAGGGAGCACTCCCGTCGATGAGATTTGTGTCTAGATATTGAAATCCATCCGCTCCTTCACTTCTCCTGGCAACCCCAGACAACACACACTCTCTACTCAACTCTCGTTTTCGTTTCAACATGAAGCTGTCAACTGTATCGCTCTTGGTTGTTGCCCCGGGTGCAATGACCATGAGTCTACCCTCACTCCATGACTTGACCTCCAATTTACTTCCCAGGCAGTCCTCCTGCCAGAACTCTGCTACTTCACGGGGTTGTTGGGGCAATTTCAGCATTGATACCAACTATTACGATGTTTTCCCTGACACAGGTGTCACTCGTGATATATGGCTTTCTATCCAAGAGGGTCCTTGTGCCCCAGACGGAGTCAACACGACATGCCAGACCATTAATGGAACGATGCCTGGCCCCCTCATCATGGTGAGATATTCTAGAGGATCTTTGTGACCGAGTTTCGCTAACCACGCTGCAGGCTGACTGGGGAGATCGCCTTAACATACACGTCACCAACAACCTGCCGGTCAACGGAACCGCCATCCACTGGCATGGAATCCGCCAGCTCAACTCGGTGGCCGCGGATGGTGTGCCGGGGGTCACGCAGTGCCCCATCGCTCCAGGTACTTCGCTCACTTATAGTTTCCACCTTACACAATACGGCACCACTTGGTATCACAGCCACCTGAGTTTGCAGTATGGCATGGGCGTCCTCGGGCCCATGATCATCAACGGACCGGCAACAGCAGACTACGACGAAGACCTGGGAGCGGTGCTCCTCCAAGACTGGTCCCACAAGACCGCATTCGCGCTCTGGGACACAGCCAAGCAGGGCGCTCCGCCGACTATGGAGAACGGCCTCATCAACGGGACCAACACTTACAACTGCACATCCTCGGACACTTGCACAGGCATAGTCGGTAAGAAGTTCGAGACCAGATTCGAGGCTGGCAAGAAGTACCGCATCCGGCTCATCAACGGCGCCACCGACGGACACTTCCAGTTCAGCATCGACGGCCACTCTCTTACTGTCATAGCCAACGACCTCGTGCCCATCAAGCCGTACACCGCTGACTCGGTCCTGCTGACCATGGGCCAGCGGTACGACGTCATCGTCGAGGCGAACGCCACACCCGGCGACTACTGGCTCCGTGGCGACTGGGTCGACGCGTGCATGACCAACGCCAATCCGAGGAACATAACGGGCATCGTCCGGTACGACAACAGCAGCACCGCGACGCCCACCACCACCTCCGCCGTGACCACGTCCGCGACCTGTAACGACGAACCTTTCACGAGCCTCGTCCCGCGCATTGCCCTGGACGTTGGCACTGTGACTCAAACCGCTACAGAAAGTCTTAACTTCAAGTTCGACACGTACTTCAAGTGGACGCTTAACGGCAGCAGCCTGCTCCTGGACTGGGCGACCCCTACGCTCGACCGGGTCATCCTTGGCAACACTACATTCCCTACCGACTACAACGTTGTCTCCATCAATGGCACGTCGTCGGACTGGGCCATGCGTAAGTCTTTGCTTCTTCATATACAGCTTCCCCATATGCGTGTTTGCAAATTGTGCAAACATCACGGCTTTGCGCTCCCCAGTACCCCAATACTGACACACGTTTAGTTGTGATTCAGGACAGTACTGGCTTCGGTTTGTTCCATCCGATCCATCTGCACGGGCACGACTTCTGGGTCGTCGCCCAGGACGTCGGGACCTTTGACCCAGCCAAAACCAACATCACCACCACAAACCCACCTCGCCGTGATGTGGCGACACTCCCTGGCAATGGGGTAAGTACTTCCCTGCTACTGCTGAACCCGGAAAGCACTTGTATTGACGATTGGGGTCGCAGTATCTCGCAATTGCCTTCAAGGTGGATAACCCAGGCACTTGGCTTACCCACTGCCACATTGCGTGGCATGCAAGGTTGGTGTTATAAAGAAAAAATGTCCAAAGTATAAAATTGTACTAATTTGTCCTAATAGCGGCGGCTTTGCCTTGGAGTTTGTAGAGAGAGCGGGTGAGATAGTCGGAGCCATGCCGACTGGGGACCAGACCGCCGTGCAAAACACATGTCAGTCTTGGGGGTCATTCAACCAGCTCGTCCGACAGGATGATTCTGGGATTTGAGGGCCCAAGAGACAATGGATAAGGTCGTTCTGCGTCAGCCACCTTGTATTTCGTGCCCGTCACACTCTTTTGACTGCTGTTCTTTTGTTTCATCAGCTTGCAAGCGGCACTGTACATCGAGTTGCACTGTATTTTAGTTTTTCACTCTTCATTGACGAGAGTTGCTTCAATAGCTGCAGCGGTATATCCTAAAATTTCAAATGAACATTGTTTCAAATGCAAAATGGCGAGTATGGCCCTTTTGGAAGTAAAAGTCAAAGACGGCGAGGATCAGACCAAGGACGTGTCTCTCGTCGAGAAGTTGCTGTCTTTGGAAGGCAGTGCGAGTAGTCCAAGGATGTGCGCTACGCTTGAACAGAGATGCAAGGCCGCCTGAAGGTCAGGGCAACCCATTCCGAATCGCCGTAGCCAGACCCAACTGTGGCGCTCTTCTGACACCTCGTAAACGGCGACAGCAGCAAGGAATAAGTGGATTTTAAATCCTCCTAGACCAATTTCGTATTAAACTAGGACACGCTGCGAGTTTCGATGGAATACTGAAGTTGATTGACTGGTTGCCGAATTCCATCTTTCCAAGGTAAGCGGCAGCAAAAAAGGCGCGGTGGAAGCATGATGACCATTGCACCGAGACATTGAGAACTGTGCTCATGTTCCAAAGTGACGTCTCTCCCGTCATTCTTGGAAAAGTCAGATTGGGCTCAGAAGACCAAGTTATTACGAGACTTGCCTTAAAAGGGTCCTGTATACTCAACATTGGTTGAGCAAGTGAAAAACCACTCGGTGTTTGACGGGGTTGGATAATGGTAAAGATGCATCTAAGACATTGCATATATGTTGTGGCTACAACGATATACAGAGCCCGCTAAATGCAGGCCGATTCCGCCAAATGCATCCACTATAGGCCGTTCCTCCTGCTGACGCTTTTATTAACGTGCCGGTTGGCTTCCACTTTTCCCCTTCCAAATCTGCTTTCTATCAAGCCACCCTACACAAATATGGACATTCCGAAGCTAGACGTCCTCTGCGCTACCGCTGCGGATTTGCGAAATTTGTTGCAGACCGGACAAGCCAGTAGCGTCCAATTAGTAAAAGCGTACCAAACCCAGATTGCCAGGCACGATGCAACTCTCAATGCGTTCATTTGTCTGGCTCCCGAGCAAGAGGTCATCGCGACAGCTGCCTCGCTGGACAAAGAAAGGCTCGAAGGGCGCGTGCGCAGCCAGCTGCACGGAATCCCTGTTGTAGTAAAGGTGAGAAGCGTTTACATGTCAAAGACTCGGTTCAATGGCCGAATCATCATTCTGACCGTCGTCAAGGATTGTTTTATTACAGCTTCAGATCTTGGGATGTCCACCACAGCTGGATCATGGGCGCTCGTTGGTGCTAAGAGCAGCAAAACTTCCGCCTTGGTACAGAAACTGCTGGATGCCGGGCTGATTATTCTCGGCAAAACAAACATGACGGTAAGACAACCTTGGAAAATATGGTTTCGAAGCATTTATGGCTTTTCTAAATAGAACGAAAGGAATTTGCGGGCATGAAAATGACCATGATGATGCCTGGATGGTCGGCCTACGGTGGGCAGACGATCTCTCCATATGTCGGGCCAATTGAGGATGGCGACACAATACTAGGCCATTCTGTAGGTCCCTAAGTACGCCTCATGACGAATTTTGGCTGTACTCACGCATTCCTAGGCACCTGGCGGCTCATCAACTGGGTCTGCTGTGGCAGTTGCTGCAGGCTTCTCTCCACTTGGCATCGGAGCAGAGACTATTGGCTCTATCATCACGCCAGCATCGAGGGCTGGCCTATATGCTCTGAAGCCAACAGTTGGAGTGCAGGATATGGCCGGATCATACTCATTGACAGACTTCTTCGATAGCCCCGGGCCGATGGCAAAATCCGCTGCGGACGTTCAAGCATTACTGGAAGTCATGCTGAGCACTAAATTCCTTCCTGGGGGTGTAGGAGACTGTGAAGATATCTCTGTGGGATTCGCTGACCAAAAGCTGTGGAAAATGGCCGAGGCAATGTGTCGACAGCATGAAGGAACAGCGGAAGAGATGGTGAGTCTGGGATTGGTTATGACTGCACACGTTATATGCTAACAAACTACTCGCAGGAAATGAAATACATCTCATGCATAGACATTTTGAAATCTTCTGCTTGCCAAGTACACTATCCGGTATCTATCCCAGATATCTCCGTTCTTACGGTGGATGGAGAAGAGGCAATCATGCCAATCGCCTGTACGAGATCACCCCGATGCAAACAATTCTGGAGTGAAACTGACATCAAAAAGTCTGGGAATTCAAGAATATTTGTATTCCCAGATTCCTTGGGGCTTTCGACGAGTGTCCAGTAAAGACGTTGGAAGACATAGTCCGATTCAATCAGCAGGATAAGGACAAAGCGATGCCTGAGCGTTAGTGACTCCCCATTCCGTCTCACAATTTTAGTCATACTAAAACACTCCCAGCCTTTACGGAACAGGGTGATATTGTCAAGGCGTTCGAGAACACAGACACGGAGGAGAATGTGGCGCGACTCAGAGATGGTCTTCGCAAACAAGCAAAAGCTGTCCTTGAGCCAGTCTTCCGAGAGAACGAAATCAACATCATCGCGGCCCCTGCCGATTCTTCGCTGTGCATTCACGCGGCAGCCGCTGGTAAGCACAGATATACCCGCTGAATGCGAACACCGTGGTACTGCATAGCCCCTACTGACGATGTGAGCACGCTGTTAGGGTATCCAATTGCGACCGTGCCCTTGGGCCAACTGACCTACAACCAGCGTCCTTTCGGGCTGTGCCTCATGGCTCGCGATGGATGCGAGGAGGATCTGCTAAGGTTCATGCATCTCTACGAGTCGGTGACTCCTCCACGCCCGACTCCGCAGCGGCTGGGTCGAGCTTGATGGGTCACGCGACGGTCTTGCATCAGCCCACATAACCAAGTTGACACGTCCATGCATCATCGTCGACGGGGAAGAACAGAGGACCTGGTCTGTAATGGATGCGGTGAAGTTCAGTCAGATGGGACTGTGCGGGATGCTGTTGTGCCTGCTAGCTGCATATTAGGCACCTGGGTCGGGGTGGGGGCTTCTGCATCCTGTCTTGATCCCCATTGCCTAGATAGGAAGCTGCGAATACAAATATGAGATTCATACTTCGGTTCTTTGGAGACTAGTCTAGGGCCATGGGCTTGGTGATCCTTCAGTCCACTTAGGTGCTCCCGGGACCACTGTTAGCGGAAGTTCTTGCAGGAAGGCAATGCTTATGTTGGAGCGCTTGTAACACTGTGTGCGTCTACTGTAGTATCATATGGGGCCTGACACCTCCCGGGACAAGTGGCTGGAGGACTATCAACGGGATAGGATTTCACGTGGCAAAAGTCTCTCCAAGCCTGTCAGACATGCATCCGGCAATGTCTCGATGTCAGCCCACTGGCTGAGGCGGACCAATACTGATAAGGGTAAGACAGGCATGTATCGGTGCACGACACGTATTGCATTATCGAGATAAGTTGTAATTTGCAATAGCGAGGAGTATCGTACGAACCAATTTCCTCATAGCAGTGCTTGTAATCCAAAGACTTGACCAGTGTCGGTCTGTTTGGGTTTGGAGAAAGAACACAATTGTCATGATCAAAGTGCGATTACATCGTCAGTGACCGGAAAATCCTGTCTAGTAGTCTGATCAACGAGCAGATGATCCATTTTTCTTTGTACATTAATTCGAATTAAGTGGTCGTCCGAAGACACGAATAAGCTGATGCTAAATGCTAATGCTTTCTTCTACCTGTGATACGAAATGTATCTCAACGCTCGTTATGACTCCTTCAACATTGGTTAGAGCTGTGGCCAGTCGGGCCCGACTCGGCGTAATCAGTAGTTACAAATGCCTATGTGAATGTCAGTATGAGCATGAGAAGAAGCTGTGATCGCGAGAGACTTACTCGGTCGACCTCGGGCAGGCCCTCAAGGCAGTACTGCAATGTCTCGGCTATATCATGCGACCTCATAAGCGGGGTGCGGCTGTCCAGGAGGATGTCGACCTCGACCCAGACGCCGTCACCGGCATGGTAAGCCTGTACATTTTTGAAACCCTCGACAATCGGAGCGAACCTCCACGCGAGGAAGATGAGCTTCCGGAAAAGCCTGTCGTCGACGGCGGATCCGCTCAGGCGTGTGACATTCTCGAAGGCGGTACCAGCCCAGTCCCAGATGATGAACAGGGAAAGGATTGCGGCACCCGTGGGGTCAAGCCACCAGACATCGACTTGTTTCCCTATCAAAGGGAACAAGAGCGAAAGCACGTTGAAATAGACGTCGGTCTTGCAATCTTGTGCCAAGGCTTGAACCTGGGTTGTTTTTACCTTGATGCAACCAAACCAGATTATACCCTTGATGACAATGGTTGCAATCATGGCTGCCATGGCGAGGGTCCCGAGGTTAACTGTCGTGTGGTCGCCTGAAGGCATGAGCTTCTCGACTGATTCCTGCAAGATCTGTGCAAAGGACAGGATCATGAAGATGGAGAAGACCAGGATTCCGAGTGGCTCAAGCCTCCTGCGGCCAACGGGGAATCGACGCTGGAGTGCAGTGAGACGCCACTGCACCAGGCGGTTGGTGGTCCAGACGATGATGGTACAAAGCAAATCCAGCGCTGAGTCTACCGTAGAGGCGATGAGGGATAACGACGAGGAGAAGAAGCAGGCCGTGACTTTGGCAGCCAGGAGCAGGATGTTGGCGACTACGTTCACCTGGGATGGCTGTCAGTAGGACAATGTGGAGGGTCTATGACAGGGAGACTTACGTTGATGGCCCTTCGGGCGTTCCTCTCGGCTTTCCTGCGATGGTCTATTTCCTGCTGCGGGAGGAATGCCTCGACGTCCTCATTTTGCAATTGTAGGTTGCCTGCGTGCTCCCGGTGACCATCGTGGTCTCTGTCCGGGTCGAAGGATTCCAGGATATCATCGGCGATGCTGCGGACGACCGAGTCAATCTCGAGCCAGTCGTCGAGGGTCTCGTTCTGGTCCTCGTAGAAGTGCCTGATCTTCTTGTCCTTGATGGACTTGAGCTCGTCGTCCGACTTGCGGAACTTCTCGAGCTCGTCGCCCTTGACCGAGTCTATGAGCTTGTGCTTGAGCTGGTTCCTCCTCTCGTCCTCCAGGGCGTGGTTGGCGCCGTCCTGGAAACGGAAGATGGCTGGCTTTGGCTTATATGGATTTCCTCCGCTGTGCCTGTTGGTGCTGGTGTCATATTTTGCGCTCACGCCAGAGCTTGCAGCGGCCCTGCCGCTTCCAAAGGCATTCAGACCATTTCTCCCGACCATCTCGGTGCTCGATCAGATAGAGTTTGGAGCTAGCAAGGGCGGGACGAGGAAGATCGTATGTGCAGAATGATACGTCTTGGCAGTGGGTGCAAGCTGGGTGAGCTTGTCGTTGGAGATAAGCAGCAGGCTGGAACCAGGCTGATATAGCTGCCAGTGGCCCTCTGGGAGGGTGTAGTGCAGATCATGGAAAACAAGGAGAAATGCCTGCGGGAAGCCAGCAGATGACTGATGATGCGGCTGATGAGGTCATGCATGGCCTGCGCGTCTGGCAGCGCTGCTGCAGAGCTCGGCCCAAACGGCTCACACCCCTGCCAAGCCTGGATATTTCGATCACGGTACAGTAACAGCAGCAGTCGACAGCTGGTTTGATTTGAGAGCTCTTGCTCTGGAGCTTGGTACGCAGAGAGTCTAGCCTGTCAGGCTGCTGCAGCACACCAGCCCGGTCCAGCTGCACCAGAAGGGGACCAAGAGCTGGCTCCCGGAAGCTTAATTTCCTGCGGGTTTCTCAAGGCATTGCAGTGTGCCCGTCCCGGCCCTCCCCTTGTGCTGATCAAGAGATGAGATGAATTCAATTCGATAGTGACTGCAGCGGCCGCCCTCTCTGCACGCGTGTAGAAAACCTGCGTGGTGGGAGGTAAGCTTTGAAACATGTACAAACACAGACGATCTCTCTCTCACATGTTCCGTGGGCCGTTGACGAAGGAAGCTGGTGACGTCAGCGTGGGTGACCCTCCAGAGCTGCATCGGTAAACGGCACCACCCAAGCGAGCTTCACTGCACATTGCCAGATCTGCCAGATGGAGCACTCAGTGTTGACCAATGCTGCCCCAATGCTGCCCCGATGCTGCCCACCGGGCGGGTAAATGGCCAGGCCGTTTGTGCTATGCGTAGTGCAAGTCTGTCTTGGTCATACGAATAGAATCTGATGCAGCACAATTCAATTCAGCCGAGCTGAACCAACAACAACCACCTGGGCAGACATTTTATACATTTTATAACAACACAAGTTCTTCCGAACTCGTCATCTCCACCTTTTCTCGTCATCATCTTTTGAACGATTATTCAGAACAGATATCTGTGCTGCTCTTCATGACTTTGGCAAAACTCATGTCCAACATCATCCGCTTCAGGACTGCTATTCTCGTCCGACCGAGCATGCCTGTCTGCGGCTGGTTAGCCCCTGAGATCAGGGCCCGCGCCCGCTGAGGGCTCGTCCGAACAGGGATCCTTCAGGGTGCGTGTTACTGCACTCCTACCGCATACCGCCTACAGCCTTCCTGGGTACCGCGTAATTGCTCTGCGCCCCATTGGAATGTCCACTTTTCCTATGGCGTCCTTTTACAGCTGCGGCGCGATAAGGAGAAATCAATCAACACTACTCGTTACCACCACGACCTCGACCTCCACCTCCACCGCCAGACACAAGCTCAACATCCGAGCCCGGCTAAGCAAATTTGCCGTTGCAAAGCTTTGCCTGCTTCCTCCCGACTCCGCCAACTCACCCAAACACGTCTGCGGGCCCTTCCTTTGTTTGCTTTCCGGTTTGCTTCTGGGCCTGCGACTGCACACTCGCTTTTGGCTTCCGTGCGCGTTGGCCTCCCGATCGCTACTTGCTCCACAACCAACAATGCAGACATAGCAGCAGTCAAGCCCCCAAGATGCGGCTGACCAGGAGATTGTTGGCCGTCGTTGCCTTCGTCGCCCTCATTGTCGTCCTGATCCGATATCGCCGGAACGTTCAGTACACAATCGAGGAAGCCATCGAGGAAGTCTCGGCCGAGTGGAAGGCCGCAGAGGAAGAGGCCAAGGCCAAGAACAGAGAACTGCCCCAGGTCATCTTGCCCTTCGACAAGCCCGACGACGAGAAGAAGGCCGCCGTCGCACAGCCCGTCGAGGACAAGGCTCATGGCGTCGACAGCCCCGCCGCCGCCCCCGCCGACTCGAAACCAGACGCAAACAAGGGTGACGCGAAGACGGCGGTGTCCCAAAAGGAAGAGAGCAAGGGAGACAATGATATACAGAAGCAGGCCGTCGGAGATACAAAAGAGATCGAGGCATTCTGGGAGAAGTGGAGTCGTGCTATATACGAATCACGTCCAAAGGTGCCAAAGATAGCCCTGGGCGGCAAGGCGCAGGCACACAAGCCCAAGGACGGACAGTTGACCCGGGAGCCATACCGAAATCACCTTCGCAACTCCGAGGAGGACATCGATATCCTGCGTCTGCTGCACAGGAAGTTTGTCAGCGGGCTGGAGAAGGAATTCTTGAACAACACCCTTGACGGCGAGCAGCAAGACAGGAAATGGGAGGGCCTGCCCATATTCAAGGGGAAAGGGGTAGTCATGGTGGGCGGGGGAGAGTACTTTGGGCCGGCCATCATCAGCATTCATATGCTGCGTCGCACCGGCTGCAACCTCCCAGTCGAGGTCTTCGTCCCTGACGATAGCGAGTACGAGGAGGTGGTCTGCAAGAACTATCTTAAGAAATTGGGCGCCAGGTGCGTGGTGCTCTCGGACATACTGGACAAGAGCAAGATCAAGGTCAGCCGCAAGGAGGACGCCGACCTCAAGATTTCGCACTACCAGCTTAAGTCTCTGGCACTGCTACTGTCCTCCTACTCCGACGTCCTGCTTCTCGACAGCGACAGCATCCCGGTCCTCGACCCTCTGCTCAACATCTTCGAGACCGAGCCATACAAGTCGAAGGGCATGATCATATGGCCAGACTTCTGGCGCGCCACTGAAAGTCCCAAGTATTGGGACATAGCTGGCAAGGAATTCCCCTCCTTTCTGCCGGCCACGGCGAGCGAGGCGGGCCAGCTCGCTGTCAACAAGGCGACCCATCTAGCGCCTCTACTCCTGGCTACGTACTACAACATATTTGGCCCGGACTACTACTACCCGCTCTTGTCCCAGGGCGCTCTCGGCGAAGGCGACAAGGAGACGTTCCTCGCAGCTGCAGTTGCCCTCAACGCCACATATTACAGGATCAAGACGCCCGCTGCATCCCTCGGCCGACACGATGGTGCAACGCAGAAGGGGACAGCCATGGTGCAACATCTCCCCTCGGACGATCTCAAGCACGAGTCTACGAGCCGCGAATCCATCCGGCCGATGTTCCTGCACTCCAACACGCCGAAAATGAATGCGGGCCATTTAGTGGACGAAGGCGACTTGGTGTCAGTCGACGGGGAGACGAGACTACGACTACTCGGCTCGAAAGACGAGCTGGTGAAAAGGTTTGGATTTGACGTGGAGCAGAGCATCTGGGACATCATGGTGCAGACGGGCTGTGAGCTTCAAGACATCATAGAGGAATGGAAAGGCAGGAAGAGGATGTGCGAGAGGCTCGCGGAGCATTATAAGAAGGTCTTCGGGCCACCATCTGGAGCTTCGGTACCAAAGGGTACATAGACACAGGCATTTTTATGTGGCTCATTGTACGACGGACGGCGTTTTTTTGGGAGGACCCTACCCACGGGGCGTTACTGGCTCCTCAGGAGAGAGAGTCGGTGAACGCGAATTTCTGATACTTGACTCGATCATCTTACCGATTGTACAGTATCCAGCATGGAAAGCACATATGAAATGAACAAACGAGATTCCGACCTGCAACTCCCAAGAAGAGAAAACCTGGTGCAGTTTGCTCACGCATTGTCAATGGATGAGAACGAAGAATCGCGCCAGCCAGGGGTCGCGAACTACTCTACTGTTGTAGTGCTACACCAGGTCAGGCACACCTCGCTCAGCCACGATTTTCCTTACCGCCTCACATCCCAGCTGGCGTGTGGGTAGGTGGTAGTGGTGGTCAGAACCCAAAATAAAAAATGGAGGACAAAACTCTCTTTCAGCTGCTTACATCCGGCCAACACCGCGCCATTTTTTTCACACGACCAAGTGTCCAGTCCCTGTCCCCACCCGGCCCCGTGTCACTTGTACGCCAGGGCCAATCAAAACACCCGCAGCGCGCGAATCTTCTGAGGGGACAAAAAAAAGAAGAGAAGCGATTCACGCGGGTGC